>BGNK01001030.1:562-48062 GCA_003297005.1 Symbiodinium sp. clade A Y106
CCCGCACACGCACACGCACACGCACACGGCGCACGTGCACACGCCCACGCGCACGCGCACCCGCACACGCACACACACACACACAAACACACACACACACAAACACACACAAACACACACACACACACACAGACACACACAAACACGCACAAACACACACACACACAGACACACACACACACACACCCACACACACACACACAAGCATAGACTCACACATGCATACATAATATATGCTTGTATTACAAATAAAAAGAAAAATAATAAATAAATATATATATATATATATACATATATGTACAGGTATACGCACATACATATATATGTATATATGTACATTGCAAGTCAGTCTCTCTCTCTCTCTCTACCGGGCATGGGGGAGATGGCAGCGTCCGGGCCATCCCCTCCGTGCGCACACGCACACCCGCGGTCCTTAGCGGGGCTCCGCCTTCCTTCTCTCTCTCTCTCTGTCCTTCGGTTTCGTTCTGTTTCTGGCTGCCTGTGTGCCGATAGCTGGAGTGCGAAGAAGGGGCAGAGGAACAACGCACCCTTGTTCAAAAGTCACCACAGCATCACCCACGTGGATGACTTCGTCGGACTCGCGCTGGACGTTCTTAGATGGCACCGCTTCAGAAGGCAGGGTAGTGACATTCATGGACTTGGATCGGCTCCGCTGCTCGTGGTGCTGTGCAACGAGTCATGCTGTCAACTGTGCGTGTACAAGACTACACGCAGTAAAGACGAGCGAAAGCAATACAGATACACAGACACATCAACAGGCGAAGAAGTACACTAACCTAGATTGCATTTGTTTATAAAGGTCATCATACGAGGGCGTGCACAAGGTGACTATTGGTATGGTAAGTACATGCTTATGCAGTACATGTGATGGACTTACGAAATTACAGGGCCGGATACCCCTTGGCGATGCGTGATACGCCGTCGGATATATGTATGATTGTGTATGTATATGTACAAATACATATACATATATATATATATACGTGTGTGAATGTTTATGTGTATGTGTATGTGTATGATGTGTATGTGTATGTGTATGTGTATGTGCATGTGTATGCGTAAATGTATGTATGTATGTATGTATGTAATCACATAGGTATGTATGCAATTATGTATGTATGCATGCATGCACGCATGCATGTGTCTGTCTGTGCGCGCAGGGATGCCTGGCTACCTGGCTAGCTGGCTGGATGGTTGGATGGATGCATGGATGGACGGATGGATGGATGTAAGGTATGGAGCGGACAGATGTGTGAACTGTGCGTAAGGTATGTCGTGTAAGCAGCGTATGTATATAATGTGGAGAGCTCGAGGGCATGATTGTATGTATGCTTTGTACTTGTGCATGTATGTATGTAATAAGCAAGTACGCATGTATGCATGTATGCATGTATGTATGTGTGTATGCACGAACAAATTTTGTGTGTGCACGTGTGTTTGCAGGCAGGCATATAGGCAAGTATGCATGCGTACATGTATGCTATGGATGTATGTATGTATGCATGTATGTATGTCCATAGTCATAACAGCCTCGCCAAGTGGAGACCTCTCTGCAGCGTGGGGAAGAAAGATGCATGTATAGATGTACGTATATATTTGTGTGCCAACATGCAACCATGCCATCAATGTATGTACGGGTGCGTCTTGTATCTATCAGTGAAAACGAGGGTATATACGTTTATGCTTACATCTGCCAGTGTCTGGGCAGTTCATCCGGGCAGAAGCCTGCCAGCCAAATGTCTATCCATCTATCCGTCTCTTTATAAGTCTGTTTGCCCTTGTATCGACTCAAGTAACGACATATTCGAGTCCTACGCAGCACGCAGCTCTCCGAAATCGTGCTAAGGCGGTAGTCTAGCGAAGGGTCGTGTCTTCCCAGTCGCCGAGCTGATGGACGGAGCTTGACGGCTGTCGCAGCATTTGGGAATTTTGTCTGCACCTGAGGGCTCAGGACTCTTTGTCCGAGAGCGTCAACTTTGCCTTTAGAATGGCTCGCCACATGTACGAGGTTGAACTACTGCGCTGAGGGGATCATAATCCTGACAGAATCCGATATACTAAACTATAGTACCCTTGCATAAACCGACTCATGATGGTATACTATACAATAATATGACATAATAGCCTGCAGTATTTATGTATATATCTATATATATCTATATATATATATATATATCTATATATATATATATATCTATATATATATATATATATATATGAATCCCAAGCCTAGCCAAGGCACGACAGTGGCGGAAGGCTTCCATGAGGTATCCAGCCTCGGCCTTAACTTCGTCTACTGAGTCTGCTCTTTCTAGGGTCTTAACTTTCGGTTTAGGGTTTAGGGCTTAGGGCTCTAAAGCCTTATATGATTCTAAGGATGCAGGTTTAGGGATGTAGGGCTACAGCATAGCTCGTGCATGGTCCGTTTACGAGAAGCCGTGTGTGTGTGTGTGTGTGTGTGTGTGCATATGTATATATATATATAGACCGACGTATATGCATATATCTACATATATATATATATATAGAGAGTATTACTATTTTTGCTATTATTGTTGTTCTCATTATTAACATTGTAATGATTATTATATACTAACATGCAGTATATATATGTACAAAACTAACTTTAATAAAAAATACGTTGAACTTTTCTGCATCTATACATATATATATATATATAACCACCTTAACCCTAAATCCGAAGCCCAAGCAAACGGAACGTTGCTCAACCCGTCGTTGCATGAACTCCACAACCCTCCACACCAAAACGACAACGACTGGCAATGTGCAACACCCAAATGTGCCACACCAATGGAAGCAGGGTAGCTTGGAGGCCGTCTCCTCCTCTGTGATGGGTTGACTGGTGTCGCAGACAGCACAAACGAACATCTTGTTCGAGTCGCAGAAGCCCTTGGACAAAGTTGCCTTGCCCAACTGGGCTGTGTAGATCCCCACGCCATGTGCCGATCCGTTTGCAACTTTATGTCCGTTCTTTCCAGGCATGAGCAGACCAACACGAGAGATGGAGTCGATGTTCGCAGCTTTGGTTCCATGGTATGTGAAGGTCGTCGTAGATTCGAAAGTCCTGCGGGCTGTGAAGAACTTGTCCTTCACTTCAGGGCTGGGGTGTAGGGGCTGCAGCTTGCCGGATGGACCGAACTCTTTCTCGACCGAGCTCAACACCTGTCTACGTGCTCTGCTTAGGAGCGAGCTCCATTGCTGGTCGAGTTTCCTCGTGGGTCCTGCCAAGCGACCATCTTGCCGCGTGCTTACGAGCTCCTCCAAGCACTCCTCCAGGCTTGCATCTGCAACAAGATTCCGCGCCTTCTCCGTCTCTACAACTAGATCTGGGTCTGGCACCGGCTCTTTCAGCCACTTGTGGCTAACCGGCCGTCGAGACTTGCGCTTCCGCTGTCGGAGTCGAGGTTCCCATTCATCAAGCATCCAAGCCATGAGGGAAGTAAGTTGCTGTACACTGTACACCTCTCCGGAGAGCCCCACTCGAAAGCAACGGCTTACCACAAGGTAGCCATGCACACATGCTCGGCACCATGATGAGGCTGTATGGCACACTGAGGCTCCGTCAAAATAGCCTTGGATAGAACAGGTGAGCCAAGCTACTCCTACTTTCACCGCTTCCAACTCAAAGCTTTGTTGGGCCCGCTTGTCAATGAAATCCCTGTGCATTTGAGTAGGCGACATCTGTGGTAGAAAGCATTGATGCAGGCAAGGTGCCGTCAAATGATTCAGAAGCTTCCTTGGAAGCTCAAGGTCAATGGCAGCAGGCAGGTGGTCCCGCTCTTGTTCCGAACAGCCCCTGTTCAGTCTACAGCATGGTGCCCTCTCGCCTTCCGAGAACAATGAAAGGCCGTAATGTAGGGCCTTAATAATTAGAATAGGGTTTTGGGTGATATTATACTATAAGTATAATACGGAACCCCCCAAAATAGTATAGGTAATTATTAAGGCCCCTACATTAAGGCCTTTTAGGGCCAAGAACGAAGAACAAAGTGGCCCTGCACCACTCGAGATGAAAGTTGCCAGGGATCAGCAGAAGAGAGTTCTCCTTGGCCATGACCTGGACGTGCTTCCGCGTTGTTGGCATGTCGCGCTCCGGCACTCCAGGGGCCTCCCTTAAACACCTTCCAGTCAAATCCGAGCTTCAAAGCCCCGAAGATGGACCCTGAATACAGAACGTTGCGGCCCACCTGCAGTGCAGCCATGATTGAGGTGTTGAAGTCCGGACCCATGCCGAGTAGCTCCTCCATCCTCGCAACTATAACAGCAGCAGCTCGGTGCTCGGAAGCTAGATGTTCACTGCTACGACCGGACGAAGCAGAAGATCATGAAAACTGCGTGCAGCCTCTGTTTTGATGCTGGAGCTCTTGACTTGAAAGTAGGTGCCGGGCACTGCATCAAAGTGGTGGAGAGCCATGACCTTCGCAATAAAAAACTTTTCAAGGAAGGGGTGCCAGGATGATGAAAATGATGTGATGATGATGGTCATCGTCATGGTCATAGTGATAATGATGGTGGTGGTGATGATGATGACGACAATGGCGATGACGACCATGAAGAAGATGATGATGGGAAGATGATGATGATGACGATCATGCAAAACAGTACCCATTATCCCACACATATCACTAGTATGGTCAACACTGTATGCATGGTTACGAGTTTCCACTCCCAACGGTTTATGTCCTGGGTGGCGTTGCAGTTCTTCCTAGTCTTATTGCTGCTACCGGGCACTGTGTGATTTTACCTTCGGAAGTCTAGCCCTGAGCCTTAAAGCTGGAACTGGCAGACGAATCGTCTCTTGGCATGCTGACCTTTTGAGGTGCTTTCTATTGCGGCTTGGGTTCAGAGGGCCTTACTACTTGGTATTTGTGATGTTTTTCTCTAGTGTAGGGTATATTACGGAGCTTAAGGGACTGGTATTGGTTGGTAGTTATGGATTAGGGCAGTCGCACTTCAGAAAGCCGTCGAGGCTCCTGGTGTCAGGGCGGCAAATTCTTGTGGCTGAGGGGCTTAGGGTGCCGCCCCTCACCATCACCGCGATTTGTTGCTGTATACATATATATATATATATGTATGTATGTATCCCCATATACATTTACATATACCTATATACATATATATATATAGATGTAAATATGTATTTATGTCTGCATGTATGTATGCATGCATGTATATATATATATATATATATATGGGCTGTACGTATACCCTGACAGCTCAGGGATCCCCAACTTTCTATGCCAGCTCTCACTGCCTATAGGCCCCCGCAATCCCCAAGCCCTCGGCCCGGAAAGGGCTTTAGGGTTTAGGGATACGGGTAAGCCCAACAAAGTTTGTTTTTTTTTTAAGCTCCTTTTTAATGGCTCCCAACAAGGGGTTTCGGGTTTCGGGCAAACCCTTAAAAAAACCCAAACGGCTGGCCTTGATACAAGACAGGACGAGTTGGCGAACGGAGTTGTGGCGGACCTTTTCCACCTCGAGACTCTCTCAGGAGTTGCTGGCGTCGAATCTGTCGAATAGGTCTGCCGTACATGTAGGCGGTGAGATGATACACGTAATTGACAAGGGGGAATGCTTTTCGTCAGCGTTTCGGCATCTGCAAATCATGGGCAATGCTTTGTGCATAGGTCTGGCTTGGGGCTCTTGCAGAGATTTGCTGGTGTTTGAGTTGCAACAGTGCATTCGTGAGCTTCCAACCAACTGTCTTCTTACCACCGTAGCCCTCAAAATCCAACACAACAACCGGGGACGCTAATCTAGCCCCGCCCCCCTCCACCCTCCCCTCACTTGNNNNCCCCCCCCCCTTGTGACCACGGCAAGGGCCTCTTCGAACACAGTGCTGACCACGTTGGCAGCTGCCTCTGCGTCCATCTTCTCGCAAGAAGACTCGAGGATCCTTACGACTCAGGGGTTTTAGGGTTTAGGGTTTAGGGTTTTCCTTGAGGATCATGGGACTTACTACGTACATACCTGAATTGGGGAATTGGGGATTATATGTAATTGCAAGTATAGTTACCTTCAATAACCCTAGCTACTAAGTCCCACGACCCTTTCAGTAGGGTTCAAGCTTCAGGGGTTTAGGGTTTAAGGCTTGCTTTGCCATCAGGGACAGCCTTCATTGTTCTTGCTGCTCTGCTTTGAAAAATTTCGGTTCTGGCCCACTCCAATGATTTGGGATAATATGAGGCATGCAGACTGCAAACCCCTACTTGCATAATCCCACAATCCTATCTTCAAGCCTACTGTTCTTGGGATTCTTGCTACCTTCAGCGCTTCTGCCCAAACACACGGGTGTTCCCATAAAGTACCCTTTAAGAGCATAGGGTCCCGAATTCGGGGATCTACCTTTTTAGACTTCCCGAGGGGTCTCGGTCTTCCCTCCCGGCGAGCTGAGTCTCTCAAGGGCTCAGCTTCAGAGGCTGAAGGTTAAGGTTTAGGGTTCCGGGTTTTAGTAAATTTAGGGTTTGAGGGTCTACGGTTTAGGGTTTAGGGTTTTAAGGTTCAGGGCTTCAGGGTTTCTATAGGCTTTCAGGGTTTTAAGGTTTAGGGTTTCAGGGTTTTAAGGTTAAGGGGGGTTTCTAGGGTTTGATATCGGCGCCTTCATAGTTAACTAGGGTTCACTGAAAGACTGCCTTTCACGGCTGTATAAGTGTTCTTTCTCTACTACGGTTTGATGTAGGGGTCTTAGCAACTTATAACAGAGTTTCGGGGCCTGTAACGTCTTCTTACAACAGAAACCCCAAGGAATTGACTATAGTACTACATCATTTACGCTGCTATATTATAGGCACGCGGGGTTTGTACAGTTCATATTTTCAGAAAGGGCCGCTTTGGAGTTTAGGGAATGATGGTCTTGAGTACGGGGGTGTTTAGTGTTAATTGCTGAAAACTGATTAAGATCGTGCTTTTAGCTATTTCCGTAGTAGACGAGCAGTGTCTTGGGTTGTTGGGCGTTGGCTTTTTGACGTTTTTGATTTGAGTTGGGGTCTGGAGTTTAGGCTGGTGGGCTCCAGCTTAGGATGCAGGCAAGCGGCAAGTACAGTGCGTCGACGCCGGTCTCTGCCGCCTTGTTGTCAACCTGAAGATGGGGCTTGCTGTACTAGTGTCGCTATACTGGGTGAGCTGGTGCTTTGTTTTTTGCGGCTTTTGTTCCCGAATCCCATCACAAGCCTTTCGCAACAGATTCTGGGCTCATCTGAGGGGCCGGCATCGTACATCGAGGGCATCAGATGTTGCACCTGCTCAGTCTCTGCATGTTCCCACTGTCCAACTCTCCAAGGCTTCCCTGAAAGCAATTGTGCCAGCTTCACCATCGTTGGCATGGCGGAAGCCGGCAAACGGGCCACAAGGGCTCCAACGAGTTGCTGAGAAGGGGGCACCTCAGCGCAAGTCTCGAAGTTGCCAGCTGCCAATGAAGTCGTAGTGTATGGGTCGTTGGGTCACAGAGAACAATGGCCCTGCTTAAGGTACACCCTCTGCGGTGCAGTCTACTTATGCCGGTTCAACTCCATTGTAACTACATGTCCTACCTCCGCGACTTGGTCTCTGGCAGGATCCCCACGCAATTCGATGGTCTCGGTGACAAGACCTGCAACTGCAAAACCCTATAACCTACGATCTCAGACAACCCAAACGGCTCAGTGGCAAGGCTGCCTGGCTGTTCCTCGTCAAAGATTGCGGAGACGTCCTTGGAATTGGTTCAATTACAGCGAGACATCTAATATCGTATATGGGTGGGGAAGGGAGAAGTCTCGGGGCCCTGAAATAAATTGGATCGTAAAAATTCAATCAGTATTCCTGTACTTCCGTATTTAGTCTTCTGGAGGGAGAAAAGCCCAAACTGTGCCACCCCAGCCAACTGATATACGGACCTTAATGATTAGAATAGGGGAATAGGGTTTTGGGGTATAGTATACTATAATCATAATAAGGAGTATTGGTAATTATGTAGGCCCCTATAGTGCCCACCTCTGGGAGCTTCAGGTACTCCTCCGCCACGCCTGACATGGGATCAGTGAAGGCCGCGGCGAAAGACTGACTGCTCAGAGGGCAGCCGGTTTGGGGTTTAGGGGTTTAGGGTTTAGGGTTTGACAGCGGCTCCAAAATCTCCAAATGACTGCCGGCCTATGCGAACTCCTTGCATAAACGGACATCGTACCAGGAGTTGCTGTGCCGCATCCAAGCTAGCAGCTGCCACTGCCTTGCCAGCTCGCACACACTCACTGCTAATCTCTTACTATCATTACCACTACTGCTACTACTACTACCAACAGCAGCACCAGCACCAGCACCCCAGCACCAGCACCAGCACCAGCAGCACCACCACCACCCACCACCCACCACCACGACCACGACCACGACTACGACCACCAGCACGGCCACGACCACTACGACGACTACTACTGCTACTACTACTGCGACTACGATGACTACTACTTACTACTGTGACGACGACGACTACTACTACTATTCATTCCAATCGCAGCCGGTCGCTCAGCTTGGCGTCAGGTACATGGCAGTGCTTTGCACCGGTGCTTCAAGAGCACTAGAACCATATGGGCAAGTCAAGCACATTGAGACACCTAGAGTTCGCTCTACCGGCCGAAGCCCAGTCAGTGTTGCGTCAGTGAGCCATTTCCGGCCACTTAAGTGTGCCCCCCGGGGCCACTCGTGCAAAACTGCACTAGCTTGTACAGTGTACATCATAAGCAAATTCATCTCGTACAGACAAGCACTCTGATCGCTAGCGCACTATGCCACACTGATCCAACTTTTTACAACCAGCTCTCGCCCGGCACCCAGTGCTGCGCTGAGACCTGTCCCCATGCTAGGCAGCATAACCCTGAACCAGAAGTTCCAACTGTGCGATTGCGGCCAACCAAAAAGCACTATAGTGGGAAGCTTCTCATGTCCTAGGCAATCCAACCCCTGCCTTATCCCTATCAGGCCCTCACAAAAACATCTCAGCTAACTCTCAGCCTCTAAACTCGGGCTTAACTGCTTTGCCTTGGAGCCGTCTCCCATGCGTGGCAGTAGCAGCGCCAAGCACCTCACTTGCGGGGCAAAATGTGAAACTGAAGCCAGGGCTTGAACTTAAACCCCTAGGGTTTCGACTTTAGGGTTTAGTAGGTTTAGGGTAGCCCCAACACCTGAACTTTAAACCCAACCTTATGCCCTACAAACTTAAACTTGGACATCTTCAAGATGCAGGCTTTTATTTAATTAGTAACTAATAGTATTCGGACGAAAGGGTTGGAGCGTGACTCGCAAACATCTTTCCAAGAACCGCGCTCGGACCAATCGCCCAAATCAGAGGGGCCTGCCCATATGCATCGACATTGCATATAGCAACTACAGAAAGAGGAAGACGATGACAACTACTGCTGCTTGCTACAGCTGCAGCTGCTTTGAGGAACATCAACGAACGGTGCATACCAGATAAGGCTGGGAAACAATATCAGACATCATATCTCTGCCTGCAGCCCCGTGCTCGTCTTCCTCACCATGCAGAGCGACGAGAGGTGCCACTTTGCAAAGCTCACCTGCCATGGACGTTGCTCCGGTCGGCCCCAGAAACTTACCATACACCCTGAGGGTCCCTATATCATGATAGTCTAGCGTACCACCAAACCCTTTCCGACTATTAAGGCCCCTACACTAGACCCTAATGCAAGACCTGTGTGAACTCCGAAATAATTTCGGATCTATTTCCGAGTCCAAGTTCCAGCCAGGGATGCCGATGATCTGCATACAGGTCCAACCTGCAAGAATATTTCACCCTGCATAGCAGGAAGGGCCTTCATAGTTCGATAAAGAGGTCTATAAGGGTTATGGCTACTGTACACGATCTATAAGGGTTAGATCTAGGGTTCATAGCAGGAAAGCCTTGATGAGCAGAAAAAGGTCTATAGGGGGCTAGGGTTTGGGGTTTAGGATTGCTCTATATATGAGGTGCTAGCATCTGCCAGCTAGATACAGCCTGAACTCCAGCGTAAGGAGCAAAGCCTGGCTCCAGAAACAGGCGACTCCCACCATGACACATCGGGAAAGCCACACGAACGACAAACCTCAACGCTTTCCGTTCATAGTGGTAGCATTTAAAAAGACGGCCACTGCCCTTCTGAGATTTCTCACCAGCTACATATCCAACCCTCGTCCCGAACCTTAAACCCTAAACCCTCAACCTGAACCCGAGCCTCGAATCCTTTGGCTCCAACCTCTCGGGTTGAAGGGAAGCCAGGGCCCATGCGTACCGACTCTACGTGGCTCCGCGCACCAGCAGCATGGACAGCCTGAAACGGGGAGGACGCCCTTTCCGGGTGAGGGTTACTTTCAGGGTTCAACTATAAACGGTTACCATCAGGGTTATTTTGAGAGTTGCTATAAGGATTCTATTGGACCTTGACGTCGTCGTGGGCATTTGCCTTCGACTCCCATGCATAAATGGTAGGGAATGGAAACCTTGCCGTGCCCAAGGGTCTAAATCCACATCCCTGTTTGATACGTCGACCTGCTACGACAAGTTTGAGCTATTTTGCTCAGCATTTCCTCCCTGAGCCCCTGAACCCTAAACCCTGAGATAGCCAGACCATGCCAACATGTCTGGGATCGCGAATCGCCTGGAATGGGTAGGCTGAGTCACATCGATTCTCTATCTTTGCGTCTTCCAGGGTTTAGGGTTTAGTGTTTATAGGGTTTATAGGGTTTGGGGCTTAGGGTTTGGAGGGTTTAGGGTAAGTACCCGATTACAGCCATGTTGTGGCATGGGTGAATGATACATCTACAATTCCCTACCACATGCTGCACAGTTCAGCCCAAGCTGGCTTAAACTATGTACCGTACACATCCCTGTGCCCCGAGACCCGAAACTGAAAACCGATCAATCAGTAAATCCTCTACCATACACCGGCCCTGAATCCAGAACGCTACACAGCCTTCAACCCTCCACCAACCACCCCGCTCCCCCACAAAACAAGAAGAACAAGCAACATGGAGTATGCCAAGTTCGAAACAGAACAAAGTACAAAGGAAGGAACACCTTCATCACAAACCGTTTGCAAACCCTTCAACACAGGCCCCCACAACATCCGGAGTCACCCAACACCAAAAACCCACACTCTTGAACCCTAAACCCATATCCTGAACCCTAAACCCATAAAACTCTGAACCTGGAACTCAAACCCTAACCCCAAAATCCGCCTGAAGGCCCTAAAGCCCAAACCCTAAAACCCTAAATCCCCCGACCCAAACCACCAAAACTCCTAAAGGCCCTAGAGCCACCTGCATGGGACCCTTACTTCTTTTAAAGGAACCTGCTGAAGATACTCCAGGATGGCAGCCGTAGGCAGTTGTAGTCTGCAGTGCAAAGCAGTTTGGGCCCACTTGTATAGTAACTAGACAGCCTGCAGGTGCCAATTGTTGTATGTGCTGTCGTGCATTGGCTTAGGGGAAGGCTACGTAGAAAAACCTCTTGAGCCATGTGAGCTGTAACCTACAAGTTGTAAAGCTGTACAGGTGCTTGTTAATTCGTTTGTCCTTGTTTGTGTAAGTCCAGATCGTGATTCGCTTCTGTGCCTAGCCATAGAAAACAGTTTGCGCGAACTCTGCTGCAAGGGTATGGTTACCCAGGGCCAACACCTTCAACAGGTGATGAGCCCAACGCCTGGGCCAGAAGCAACCGGAACGGTGCCTTCTCCGGCCTCTCAGCCTGGTGGACAGGGAGGCGGGGATGCATCACAAACTATTGTGAATGGCACAACCACCGGAGCTGTCGATCCACCGCCCTCTGGGTTTGAGCAGCCCGTTGAGGGTGGAGCTCAGCAAACTTTGATGATGAGTACGTCGTCAGGGCCATCGACTTTCTCAGCTGGTCAGCCACTTGTCCCACCGCTGCTACAGCAAGATAGGACAGGAGGTGCAAGAATGGCAAGACAAGAATTAGGAAGCTTGGGTACAGCTGGCGATGTGTGTAGCGCAGTAACTACCGTGGAGTTTGCCGATGCGCATGGGATGCATGGTGGTGCAACTGCTGTGACTCAGAATTTGGGCGTGGCTACCGTACAAGCAGGAATGGCCAGCTCTCAAGTTAATGTTGCAGCAGGCGCAACAGGGCATATTAACCCATCCGCAGTGAATCCTGGAAGTAGTGCTGAGGGCGTTGAAGCGTCCAGTTCGATGGTGCACCGGGCGTCAGCGGTCAAACCGGGGCTCAGGCTTCTGCTAGCAGCTTGCTAGGAAGATTGCAGTCGCTGTTTGGTGACGCGGCGAGCGCACAACCAACTCCGCAAGCGTGGGCACCAAGTCCGTTAACTTCTCCCCCGGGGCAGTCGCTACCACTACAGCCCCTCGAGAGAGGAGGCCGCATCGTGCAAGATGTAGGTCAGGTGCTTTTGTTCAGTGGTGCCAATGCGCAGCAGCTCGCTGCCATGGAGCAGAGGGCCCCTTTGCTCTACGGGTCTCCAGACAAACATCCGAACACTGAGTCCTCGTCTATTCCGCATGATGCGATTCAAGCAGAAGTGGCGCGACAGCTTGAAGGGCTGAAGCAGCGCTTGCGAGAGGAACAGGAAAGAGCCGGTCGTGCTGAGGCTGAACTCTTGAAGATTCAGTCTCAGCAGGCTGGTGGATATGAGGCGTCGGCGTTGCAGCAGGTGGGTGCTAGGGAGGTTGGTTTTAGTAGGTTTGGTGATAGTGGGCTTGGTTCGCGCACTGTTACAACGTCCGGGTTTGCACTGACCCTGTCCCTTCCTCAACTCCTCCTCCTCCTGCCGCTGAGCCTCAGGGTTTAACTGGTCTGTTGTTAGGATTGATAAATGCCGGTGCTCTGGCGTCTAGCTCTGGGCACCAGACTAGCCCGAATGAGGAGGAGCAGGACAAGCTCCATTTTGCAGCTGGCACTGGCAGGGTGGCAGTAAAGCCGGGAGCAATCCCAGGCCGTCAAGTCTCGCTGCAAGTGATGGCGACTGTGTTTCAGGCTGCGCTTCAGGTCGTGCAAGCAGAACAGCACGCTTCGCACGCTTCCGGTCCTCAAGCTTCTGATTCTTGTCAACCCAGGAGGAGCAATCATCAACGCAGCGTCAACTCGCACTGCCAAGTGCCCCAACGCAAGACTCAACAACTGTCCCGCCCGAGGTTCTTCAAGGCATCTGTCAGGCGGTTGCCGCGCTGCCAACCAATCAGTTGGTTGATGCATCAGGAAAAGCCTTTTGAGCCATGTGAACTGTAACCTACCAAGTTGTAAAGCTGTGCAGGTGCTTGTTGGTTCGTTTGTCCTTGTTTGTGTAAGTCCAGATCGTGATTCGCTTCTGCGCCTAGCCATAGAAAACAGTTTGCGCGAACTCTGCTGCAAGGGTATGGTTACCCAGGGCCAACACCTTCAACAGAACCCCTTAACTGGAACCCTCAAAGATTTCTTCTTTAAAGGAACCCCTAAAGCCCCAAAAGGCGCCTGCATGAGACGGGAGATGCCAAGCCAGGTGTGCGCCTGGAAGAGGAGCGCCTTGAGGAGGCCTGGCAAGGAGGGGACAGTTTGGGTTTTGGGGTTTTGTGGGTTTTGTTTTTTTTGGGGGGGGTTTTGGGTTTAGGGCTTTTTGTTGGGTTTAGGGGTTTGGGTTTAGAGGTTTTGCACTTTGGGTTTAGGGTTTTTGGGTTTAAGGTTTGGGGTTCGGGGGTTTAGGGTTTGGGCTTGGGGTTTGGGGGTTGGGGTTGAGGGCTTAGGGTTTGAGGTTTACAGTTTGGAGTTGAAGGCTGAGTGTTTAGGGTTTAAGTTTTTTGGGTTTGGGGATTAGGAATTTTAGGATTTACAGTTGAGGGTTTGGGGTTTCGGGTTTACGGTTTAGGGCTTGGGGTTTAGGGGGGACTGCTTGTAAAGCCCGAAAGGAGCAGTCTTGACGACCTTAAACCCTAAACCTCTTTAGAAGTAGAGCGTCATGAGTTTAGTGTGTCGCATTTGGCTTAGGATTTCTTGTGTTCTCATCTGTTTTGGCTTCAGGGTTTGCTCGAAGCTTACGGCTTGGGGGCGGGGTTTGAGGGTTCGGGGCTGAGGGTTTATGGCCTTTGAAGGTTCAGGCCGAAAGGGCCAGTTAAGGGCGTAGGGTTCGGGGCTGAAGGTTGCTTAGATGTTCCGTTCTCCTTTGCTCTAGGGTTGGGTTCCTATTCTTGAGGTAACCAGCAGTTAGCACGGTAACTTGGAGGGTGAAGCTGGAACTTGTATGCGAAGTACCATAATTGAGGTTGGAGCATTCAGGGCGTATGAACCTTGTAGAGAAGCCTGTGCAAAGCCGATGTGAGCAGACGGTGAGGCATTGTAGATCGCAAGGTCTCAGGCACGTTAGGGGTGAGGAGCTCAAATACTCTCATGGACTTGCCATGGTGACACACTGGCATCTAGGAAGCGGGTTTCTCTCGCTTTCGTGTATGGGGCGCTGTTCAGAAAGGAGGAGCGGTGGGTGTGAGAAAGCCACCTTACATATACATGTGGATATGTGTATACAAATACTGACACTTGATTCTCTACGAACTCCTGTTCGAGTTTCCAGCTTCGAGTGCCACACATCTTGAATGTCTTGAGGCCTGAGAACCTCAACAGCTGAAATATTCCGTCCAGAAGCCGCAGAAGGAGACTGCTGTTTATGGCGCTTGTGACCTTTCAGGAGCCTGATGAGTGGCTTGTGAGGTCCACTGAGTCTGTAACGATGTTAAATACCTAACCCGTAAGCCACGCAGGATAAATTCCAAAGTCCGCCGGAACGCGGGTGTGTAGAGCCTACGTGTAAGTGTGGGTTGAGACATCACCTGAGAGATGCTGAGAGCCTAGCCGATCACAGCCTGCAAGCGCACCTGGCAAGCTGACAGGGAGCACAAGACTTTGGTTTCTTCCTCTGCAACTGCTGCAAGTGCTGCTGCTCCTCTTCCCAGACCACAACCTACCACTACCACTTCTAACTCTAACAACACTAGTACTACTAGTACTATGTACAACTATAGCTCTAGCATGACCCACACGGCTACTAAGGCCTGCGAAGCCTGGACAAAGAGCTCTAGCACTCGTGACCTGATGCGCTCTTCAACCTAGAATTTGCAGTCGCGCCGGGAGCAAGGGGGTCCTGTCATCCTAAAGCTATGCTAACACAGCTATGGCTATGCCAGATTGATGGAATAGGCTCTGCCGTCCTACACCATGAAGGACGAAGCAGCTCGACAAGGGAGAGCCGGGACAGGCTCTTCGAGCCCTGCCAACCAGCGAAGACTCCAACCGGGCTCGAAAACACGACCGTAGGGCATGCGCCAGGTCCAGAAGAAGCCTACCAGGGCTGTTAGGCTTCAACAGGTAGATAGATCGACGGACAGACAGGCACACAGGCAGGCAGAGAGACAGAGGCAGACACACAGAGAGACAGGCATACACACAGACAGAGAGAGATAGCTTCGGCTTTCGAAGGCTACCTGGTTGATCAGATTGTGTCCGTCTTGGGCTTCCAGGAGATGCAAGGAGGGAGTTTCAACGTTTCATTGCCTTGTAAGCCAACCTCATCCCAGGCGCTCAGCTGCTCTTGGAGATACCTTGGCACCACATTCGCCCTGCTTCGCAGTGCTCCCTACAGCCCTTGATGCCGCCGGCACCAGTACATATGCAAGCAAGCCCCTTTCCCTCGCAGTTTAATTGAACCCAGGTCGGCAGAATCCTCAACTCAATATATAGCGGCCATCGAAACCCTAAAAGCCCTATTCTAGAACACCAAAAAATCCTTAACGGAACCCTTTGAAGAAACCCTGTTCTGCACAATCCTTGACAGGCCTCACTAGATTCTCCGAGTTGCACCCTCAGGATGGAGCGGTCGGTACAAGCGAAGCGGGCCTCGTCGGCCGTGCCCGCTGAGAACTCACTCACGGCCATGAGCCCACCGAACTGGCTGAAGAACCTTATTTTTGTGTATAAGTAAGAACGAAAAGAATATAATTACATATGAGTTTAGATAGAACTACAAACATGTAGGTAGCATAAGTGTGCAATAAGTGTTACTATTATGAACGGGTTACTATTAAAGGTTGCGGGAAGCCTTACCTTAAAGGGCACTGTAAGAGTTACGATCAGGGTTGCTTTGAGGGCTACTTGACGGGTAGCCCACCGAACGAGGGAACTGGCTCAACTGAAGCGTCGGTTTCATATAGGGCTATTACATAACAATAGCAACAACAATATGTCAGAAGACCGATCGGATGGTAATAATGGAACTAGTAAGTAAAATTGCACATTTCCAACAATACGAACAATAAATGAACGAACTTAAGATATACATTATGACCGTAATAGTCTATGTTAATAATAACAATAATGCTAATAATGTGGTTGCGGCGGGTCTATTGGGGGGTCGTTTATAAGAGTTTACAGCACGCAGAATTTCTGCGCTATGCTTGGGCTTCTATGTCGAGGGTTTAGGCAGCAGGGCTCTGTGATGGCAGACTAGGCCGGTCTGGGTTCGGCGGGCACCGGGTGACTGTCGAGGCTCTTGCCAGCATGTGGACTCTTGACTTGATAAGAGTAATTCTGAGTCGTCGGTGTATTCCGTACCGAACTTACTTGCAGGCTCACAAACTTATTCCAGATGCGGCCGAGGATCTTGGAGGAGAAGGTTTTTGCGCAAGAGCGCATCTTACGTCTTATGACCTCCACGGGCGTGTCGCACGTGAGGCCTCCATCCTCTGACGTGCGCATATCACAGTTCCCTGCGTCCCAAGCCGTGTACCAGTGCTGATCGGCGACCACCCAACTCAACCTCTCCGTGTCGGTGAACGTCTGAAAGAACCAAGGCACGACAGTCTCTGTGAAATTTTGGAAGGCCGTGTCAATCATCTGCATGTAGAGCTTGACTCCCTGACCGGGCAGCTTGGAAACACGAAAGATCTGTGCGGCATTGGCCAACCACTTGAGCACCTCCTGCTCCTCTGCAAACTTTGCTCCAGCATTCAGGTGGGCGGGCTCATTCATCACGGTCAGGCCAAGCAGTCCTGCTTGGGCCTCGGCGTCAAGGCCTTCCAACCACGTCACAGCGGAGCCGACGATCCAAAGGCCGACTTGGGTCAATGCCGCATTGCCCACCTTGGTCTGATTCCGCCAGAAGGCGGGCTTGTCCTTAGCTGCCGAGATCATGCTCCCTACAATGCTTAAACGTTCTAAACTTTTGTAGGTGGAAGACTACCACAACAAAAACTCCAAGTTTGATAATTCTGCTACTGATTGTCCGGCCAGACCCCGTTGTAGGTACCCAAGGCCGCTCCACCTGGAAATGCGTGGAGGTCGATGAGTGCCCGTAAGCCGTGTTCCGTGCAACGCCGCAGCAATTCTGCCAGCCAATCGCGGGGGATCGTTGCAAAGGCCGCCCGGTCGTTGTAGAAGGGGTCCGGGACGATGACGGTCTCATTATGTGGGTTGTGAGATCCATAAATCTTCTGATCCAGTGGCACAAGCGCATCCGCAAAGGCAGCCCAAGTAATGGGCACCCTGACGACACTGAGCCCCAGGTCCCGGATGGCTGCTAAATCTGTTTCACCAATGAAGGAATGACGATGGGCTGTTAATGCCTTGACTGCGAACTTGCTCCCCTTCGTTTGGTTCAGCCTGTAGGTCAAGTGGCCTTCAGAAGGCCAAGGCTTGTCCAACTGGGTCACCGCTGGTGGTAGGCATGCGCCCTGGCCGGCTTCATCCACACTAGAGACATGCACGCCCGAGTCTCCGGAGTAGAACCAATCCTCTAGGCAGAGCCAGCCGCCCAGATTCACACCGCTGAGATGACCCGGGAGCCCCGCCGGCCCCGGAAGCTGCGTGCTTTGCCTCTGGAGGGAATTTGCGGAATCCGGGCCTCCTAGGATCTCAGGGAAGAAGAGGAGGCCGAAGGTGAAAAGGATCGCCCCAAGTAGGCAAATCCCGAAGATCCTCCGTCGGCACTGGACGTCCTTGGCTACACCCAAGAGAGCCTCTCCACGGCGTGCTAGCTCCACCTGCATGGAGGCCTTCCAAGCAGAACCGAAGTGCTAGCTGCTAGCTACCCTCCAGCCCGCCTGCCGTTCGAGCCAGAAGACACCGACAGGCTCCGGATGATACGAGAACTTTCATCAGCTCTCATGCAAAATCCCGCCAGCAACTGAGAGACTGCAGCCGCTCAGCATGAACATGTTTCCCTACACCAAAGACCCAAAACATCCGTAAACCCTAAACCCTCTTGCATTGCTGCAGCACCGGCCTCACTTCGGCTGCTGTCTGAGCCCTGCCCAAGATGCGGGCGATGGGCGATGCAAGGTAATGTAGGGGTCTTTAACACTTGGAAAAAGGCCTTTGCGGGTGGATATTGTACCATAATAACACAAAGGAGCCCCAAAAATAGTATTGGTAAATATTAGGCCCCTAAGTAGTGTGGCCTGTCTGCTTTCAGGTACCTTCTTGAATCGCGAGGTCGAAGGGGGTTAACGGGGCTTCTTTCATTTCTGAATGGGCCAAACAATGGGGTCTGGCTATGGCTATGAGGACGCCAGCTCGCAGTCACGAGCCGTACACGTGAGCAGCACGCAGCTGTTTCTCACATGTGGCTCTGGTGCTGTATGTTGCAAACGGGCTCTGAGGCATCTGTAAACAAGCTGAGCTACTTTTACTTTAGAGGGAGTTGGGATTAGGCATACCAGAAGCCGTCAGAAGCCTGCAGCGCCAGCTTGCCGTCACCTGTCACCATCCAGATCAAGTGCAGCTCGTGTATGAATGAAATTCCAGAGCTCACAACTGTAATATAGCGTACTGACCCGAGACCTTGCGACGATCGCCTTATTTATGTCATAAGCTCCATTCACAAAGCAAAACAGCGCTACTGAGCTCGATTGGCTAGCCATCTCCCGGCTGCTCTGCCATGAGACAATCAGCAAGCAAGCAGCATAGCTCTTTTGAAACAACAACATGGACCTCTACTCATCGTCAACTGTAAGATTTCAATACAGGCAGTGGCGATGCTCGTCGTAGCGGCTGTGGCGGCGGCGGTAGTGGTGCTAGAATCTGCTAGAACCAGTGATGCAACACCATCAGCTACAGCAAAAAACAGCAGTGGTAGCGGGTGCGGCTGATTGGCCTTGCTTAGTGCTCGTGCATGCTGCTGGTGCGCTGGTGGCAGTGATCGTGGGTGGTGCTGACATTGGGTTTTTGTGGTTCCCTAAACCTAAACCGTAACATTCGTATCCGTCGGTGTCTTCGTGTTCTACCAAGAACAAGCCTGGCACTAAACGAACAGAAGGAAGTATGTAATCAACTCAAAAACCTCGAATCCGAATCCTATATCCTGAACCATACATCCTGAACCCGTGCTCCTGACCCCGCAACCTTTAATCGTAAACCGTACCATATCGTTGTGCACTACGTTTCGCGAGAGTCACAAATGCCGTAAAATAGCAGTGTTTTAGGCCTACTCACACTAGGCATCACAGCTTGTGACAGTGGGTCTGTCAAACATCCGTCCGCAGCATGTAGTGTCAAGTGTCGAAGCGCTGTAAACACCAGTGGTTTGGGCATGCTCGCACGAGGCATGAACGCTTGTGACAGCGCGTCAATGTTGACAAAGTGGCAAAGACGCAATAAAAGCTAGTATTTTGGGCATTGGGCATGGTCGCCACTAGAACCGGCGTCATTACCCACCCCCCCCCCCCCCACCACCCCCCCCCCCCCCACCCCAACCCACCCCGCCAAACCAAAAAAAACAAACCACAAGACCACGTCGCATACATGCAACACTACCACCGCATAGCTNTGTGACGTGGGGCGAGCGCTGAATTATTGAAAAAGAGGAAAGAAAGAAAAAAAAAATGTTGTTTGGGGGTTGGGGGGGGGCGCCCCCCCAACCCCCCGCATTCCCCCCCCCCCCCCCCCCCCCCCCCCCCGACACCTAAGCAAGGAAAGCAACAGGAAAAATCAAGCGCATCGACCCACTGTTAAGGTTCCTATAGGGTTCCTACAACGATTCCTTTGCAGTATAACGGTTATTATAAAGGTTCTTTGAGGGGCTACTACCTAGACCCCCCAACTACCCTCTAATATACCCTAAATGCCCACTATTAAGGACCATAAGGGCTCCATTAAAGGGCCAGTGGGGGGTCCTGGTAGAAGGGCTACTGCAGGCTCTGCCTGAGGTAGATCGAGTCGACGCGGTCCTCGACCTTAGGCTCGGTAGTGAGATAGTAGTAGTGGTAGTAGTAGTAGTAGTAGTAGTAGCAGGAGTAGTAGTAGTAGTAGTAGCAGTAGTGGTAGTAGTAGTAGTAGTAGTAGTGGAACCCTAGGCGGAATTGCGGGTGGCCTCCTAGCCTGTCGGGGTGATGCCCTGCCAAAGGTAGTTTAGGGGTTTAGAGCAGTCCTTCGAAGACGAGGGAGGCTGACCAGCTTGCGTATACTGAAAATAGAGAGAATCTGAAGCTAAGACTGGAATCAAGCAGACGTCCAACAAAAAAAAAAACAACACTTGAATGCCTAGACCCTAAAGAACCAGAACCCTAAACTCTAAACCCTAAACCCTGAATCCTGTACCCTACACCCCCAAAACACCTAAACCCTAAACCCCAAATCCTAAGCCGTAGTAGCTTCTTTGGCCCTCACGGCTCCGCGTCTTCGGAAGGCAGCGCAATGAAGAGCACCTGCTCACACCACGGTGATAATATAGAGGCCGCAGTTCTTTCGAATCGGGTTTCTTTAAAGGATTCCTTTAAGGCTTTAAGGGATCTATAAGGGTACCATAGAAGGGATGCAGGGCTTAGGCTTTAGGGTATGTTGCTCGATAATGACATCAGCGACTATAAGGGGATACATTGTAATAATTCCGACCTCTATGTTAGACTTGGATATAGGGAGAAACACGCAGGCTTCGGTCATAATGGGCTCAAGTCAAAGTCGTAGTGATGTTAGTGTAACTACTCTTAACCTTCCAGCGTGTAGAATTATATACATACGTACATACATATTTACATACATACATATACACACAGACGGACGAACGGATGGACGGACGGTCTCTATATATATATATATATGAACGTAAATATCAATATAAAGCCTAAACCAGATGCCCGTAAATCTCAAGACCCTAAACCCTGGGTTACTTGTAAGAAAAACTATAGCTACCTTGATCTCATTACTCATTAAGTGAGCCCCATGATCCTTCCTAAACCCTAAACCCTTAACCCTAAACCCCGTTGATGTGGCCGTCCTGCAGCGAGCGCTCTACCAAAGCCGCAAAGAGCTCGGATGGCAGCTCCAAGGGAAGGGCCGTTAGCGAGCCTTGGCTTCGGGGTACTAGGGTCTCGGGTTTAGGGGCCTTCATAATTAGAATAGGTCCTTGATTTGGGGTATAGTATGCTATATTCGAGGTTGAGGGATTAGCGGCGTGGGGGTTGCGGTCTTGTTGACTTCTCTTATCATGATCTACAAATACGACGAGTGTCACATTTGCATTATACTACAGGCAGAAGGCCAACTCGTGCCTAAATCCTCCACAAAGTCGAGACCGACAATGCAGCTGCAGCTCTCACTCTTTCGCTAATATGGCGCTTTAATAATTAGCATAAGGTTTTGGGGCCCGTTATACTATAGTCATAGTAAGGAACCCCCAAAATAGTGTTGGTATTTATGTAGGGCCCAGTATTAGTTAGTGCTGGATTGCTGGGATGCATACTGATGGCATGCAGGCCAGGACAAAGCCTCGGAGACAGGGCTTCAGAGACAAGATTCTTACTCATCGAGTCGCTTGCTACTTCTGTTGAACTCATATTCTCATCGCTGGCATCTTCAGAGCACGATGCGAACGGGAACTCCATGCGTTAGCAAGTGGTGACGGTGTCGCTGGTACGTCGGCGACGACGACTTCAGCGCAAGAACTGTTTGGAAACACAATGCTAGCGGCTGCTACCGCTACTAGTGTGCCTCGATCCTTCTGCTGAGACGAAGGCTAAAGCAAAGAGCAGAAAAGATGATGATAGTACTAGTAACAAGTGCAGCTACTTTTGGTTAGCATTCTGTCATCGTCGTGGCACCGTCCCCACAAGTTCCGCCAGCATGACACTACGACCCTCATGCATGACCGTGCAGCGAAGCTTCCTGCGCATTGACACATGCATGCAACAGGCAAAGCGAAAGCGATCTTTTCTTTGCTGCACTGCTGGTCGCCCTATGCTGTACTCACATGGACCTGTACCCAAGATCCCAAGCCCTCCTGGGCCACAAAAACAGCCCTTCGAAGGACATGCGTCCTGCCGAAAAGCGAGATCTCGTCAAGCGGGCCATCATTATATGCAATCATCCTGCATTCACTTTACCATGCACAATCCGTGCAAATCCTGAATCAAGCTATGCCTCCCCTTATGAAAACAAGTACTGTAAATCCTAATTCGTGAACATACGGGAACGAATTGCTTGCCGTCTGCATGTGCCCTTCGCTCGGGCAGCGGTGAGTGCTTCGCCTTCGAGGAATGCCATGCAGCTTCCGGCACGGGGATAGCGTTTAGGGTTTTGAAAACTCAATGGCTTGTTCATTTCTTCATGAAGGCATGGAGGTTGGCTCATCACTCGAAGCTTCAAGCAGTACTTTGCGCGCGTGCTGATTCAAACTGCTTAGTCTCATGCGTACAAGATTGCCTCTTCAACCGCCATCATCATCAACATAAGCAGCAGCATCAGGATCATAATCAACATCAGCATCATCATCGTCATCATCACCATCATCATCATCCGCATCACATTCATCGCCATCACCATCAGCACCATCTTTCCTGCAGCATCTGGGGAGGTCAACTTCGGTTTGGGTGCATCGCATCTGCCAGCTTGTAGGCTCGAAAGCAAAGGTTTCATAATTAGAATGGGGTGTTATTCTACATAAGAGAGAGAGAGAGAGAGGGCATGGTATTTTTTCTTATGCTGTGGGTCTCTCCCCTTATGCTCCCGGCTTTTTCTTATGCTAACGGTTTCTGCCCTTATGCGAACCGGGCTTTTCCTTATGCTCACGTGGCTTTTCCTTATGCTCCCCCTCCTCCCCGCCCCTTCACTTCCAAAACCTGGCTTTTCCTTATGCTCCCCTGTTGCACCCTGCGCCACAATTGGCTGTTTCTTATGCTCCCCCCTCCGCCCTCCTTCCCCCCAACAGTTGGGCTCCCCTGTTGCACCCTGCACAAATTGCACCCCTCCAGTTTCCTGGAACTGGCTTTTCCTCATTAAAAACTCCAAGGAAAACTGACGGTCACTTTTTCTCACACACCTTGAGCCTCAGCAAGGCATATGTCGATCAGTCTTGGCTTGCACAGCTCGCCACGTTGCAGATGAACATACATCATGATCTACTGTAAATAGGAGTCCAGGATTGCTCTACAAAGTTGTTACGCCCCTCTTCAGGCCTCCAGGAGCTCAAACTTTGTCTCAGATTGATGCCTTTGGTGCCGTCGAAATCTCTGCATCTTACGGCAGATCCGAATGCACAAAGGAAACTAGAATCCAGGCTTACAAGATCTTGTGGTTCGAACTCGGAGGCTGACCACCCACAGCAGCGGTTCACCAGCAGCCGAAACCGTAGAAACAGTCAAGGTTTGCACTGTCCACAACGCTGATAGTTTCCTCCCGTCGTCCATGCACGAGNTCGGAGGCTGACCACCCACAGCAGCGGTTCACCAGCAGCCGAAACCGTAGAAACAGTCAAGGTTTGCACTGTCCACAACGCTGATAGTTTCCTCCCGTCGTCCATGCACGAGTCACCCACTTGGATGAATCGTGCTTTCTTCCTTTCTTTATACGACTACGCAATACTCCCAATGATCGGAATTGCCTTTGCCAACAATCCACACATGGCAGTTGAGGTCTTTCATTGTCTTCAGGATCATCTTCGGGATTTTGACCTTTTCAAAGGCTGTCAAGAACTTCGTCGAGAGTTCATGATGCTTCTCACAATGTTCGATCAAGTCTCTTGAGTAGCAGTTTCCAGCATTACGATAGCGTCGGCACTCGATCAGAGGACTGTGTGTGCTTGGCAAGGCACTACCCNGTTCGATCAAGTCTCTTGAGTAGCAGTTTCCAGCATTACGATAGCGTCGGCACTCGATCAGAGGACTGTGTGTGCTTGGCAAGGCACTACCCTCACGGCTGCAGGCACTTAAAGCCCTGTGATTTCCTGGAATGCGAAATTCGATAGCGAAAAACAGCCACCAACGTACTTTCAAAAAATCAACCACTTTTGCCGTAGCTATGCAAAACCTAGGTTTGCGCTCCGGAAGTAGAAGCCGAAAAACCCACAAAAACCACACGCGCCCCTCAAGCACGAAGTTGATGTCCAAATCTGCCAAATAGAGCCAGCGAAACTCGATTTTGGACTTTCTGTTTTTCCCAAGGCGTTGCATGGTTTTTCATTCCAACTACGTGCTGTTTTAAAGTAATTACACGGCCGTCTGAGCGCGTCAAACATGGTTTTTGATGTTAGCAAGTCTGAAAACCCTGTGGAACCTGCAGAACCTCATTTTAGATATTCTGCTCAAACCCAGACCCTTACAGGCTTTTTCGAAAGCGGCCTCTCATAACATAATGCCATGGTCCAGGTGGCACGGGAGGGGCTGGGTCCCACTGAGCTGGGGTTTTGGCTCCATTTAGCCAGGCTTGACTTATTTGGTATCTGGCCGGAGTGCGTTCCCAAAGGCAAATCCGTTGTGTGAAAGTCGGCTTNTTTGGCTCCATTTAGCCAGGCTTGACTTATTTGGTATCTGGCCGGAGTGCGTTCCCAAAGGCAAATCCGTTGTGTGAAAGTCGGCTTAGAACGTTTTCGGCATCGGATTTTCCGTTTAAGGTTGCAGGGGGGTCTTGTAATCGGCCATCTACTGCTTGCGATGTGGCACGTCACGGGAAGGAAACAATCTGCAACGTCCTGGCAAATGCAGGAATCCTAAAATCAGGTTTCGCAGGGTCCTTGGCAATTCTTTGGGGTGGTTGACATCAGAGTGTGAGCTTCAGGCCAAAACCGTTCCCGAAGCAGCACACGTCGTGCTCTGTTGTGATGTTATGTTTCGACTTTGGTATGCTATGTTGTCATAAATACCATATTTCACTCTAGAGTACTATGTTGCGTTCTGGTATATGCTATGTTCTGTTTCGTTAGATATCAGCAAATGAGGAAGGCTGGGGGCAATGNTCTAGAGTACTATGTTGCGTTCTGGTATATGCTATGTTCTGTTTCGTTAGATATCAGCAAATGAGGAAGGCTGGGGGCAATGGTGGCGCAGGCTGCAACAGGTGAGCATCTGCAACGTCCTGGTACAAATGCAGGAATCCTAAAATCAGGTTTGGCAGGGTCCTTGGCAATTCTTTGGGGTGGCTGACATCAGAGTGTGAGCTTCAGGCCAAAACCGTTCCCGAAACAGCACACGTCGTGCTCTGTTGTGATGTTATGTTTCGATTTTGGTATGCTATGTTGTCATAAATACCATATTTCACTCTAGAGTACTATGTTGTGTTCTGGTATATGCTATGTTCTGTTTCGTTAGATATCAGCAAATGAGGAAGGCTGGGGGCAATGGTGGCGCAGGCTGCAACAGGTGAGCATAAGGAAAAGCCAGGTTTTGGGGGGAAGGNCATGAGCATAAGAAACCAACCGTGTCCGCGACGGGATGGAGGCATGGAGGTCGATGGAGACATGGAGGTGGGCAGCATAAAAATTAAAACCTTAAGCATAAAAATTAATACCCAGCCCAGAGAGAGAGAGAGAGAGATATATATATATATATATATACATGTACACATACAGGGGCTTTACATGAGGACATTCTTACTGGTTTCCCCGACCCCTAGATTGATCTCACGGCAACTCGCCAACCCCGACAACCCGTATGAAAACTGCGAGTCAAGAACCAAAACAGGATGCAAAAGCAAGCTTAAAATAAGTTGTTCAACAGAGAAATCCATGTACCAAGGCAAGAATACAAAACAATATCTTGCGGCATTTAGGGCTTACAATGGTTCCATGGTGTCTGCAACATGTTAGTACGGAAGGCACCGGTATGCCCAACGCGGCCAACTTACATTGCAGTCACACCCGCGTTTGCTCTTGCGGGTTCGGTATTTACGACTCGCCCTCGACGGTCCGAGCATACTTAGACAGGATTGGCAGTCATAGACACCTTGCACCATCCCAAGTACTTGCAACCCTGAACCCTAAACCCTAAATCCTACCATGTAGTCGGCTTGGCCAAGAGTATATACGGTCATTATCGGGCACACACTGCAGCGCGACAATCAGAAAACGACCTCTCGGTTTTCCAGAAACTCTTATAATGAACCTCGATGTCCAGTGCAAAGACACATACGTTTATAGACCGTTATGATGTGTACAGTTTCCTGCTACATACTCTACAACAGTGCAGCGCTTCAGTGCTCCACCACTGCTGGGAAGTGAGCAACCAGGTGGTAGCAAAGCAAAGCTTTGCACACATGTTTTGTCCAATCGCCCTGCCGCCGCGATGCGCTTTTCACATACGGGCTTCGGTGGTGAGTCACATACGGGCATACTCAGAACACCTCACAACCGTTCATGCATGTTGTCTTGGCTGTGGGAGAAACTGGCCAGGAGATGAGATCAGATCAGACGGGCCTTTGCTGGTCTGCAAATTACGCAATGCGAAGATTTCTGAACAGGAGTATGCTTTGTTTGCTACAAGACTGCGCGTGCAAGGCTATTGTCAGCAGGTTACCGGTCAGGTTGTATCCAGAGCATATTGTCTGGAACTCGTTGTTCAAAACGACGGTTCCATCAGTTCCAGCCAGACCACAGGGAGTGTCCAGCGTCACATTGTAGCCACCTTCCAAAGTGTAGGTCTGTGTAAGGCCTTCCTGGCCAAGAAAGCTCATAAGTGGCAACTCATCAAAAGTCGTGGTCTTGTCTGTATACCAAGTGAAATTGAAGTAGTCAGACTCTAAGCCATCTGTTGTGAACGTACCCCAAGTGGCCACGTCCAAGCACACCCGAGAGAAGGTGGCGCCAGTCACCTCAAAGTTCCATTCGGCACGGTAGCCATCCAGGGACTCCAAAGGGCAGGTACCGACAATGCCGAAGAAGGGTGCTTCATCCTCTTCACGAATGATTCCCACAGTGTCATTTACATTACACCTTAGAGAGTCGTCCAGAACATTCTCGGGAAGTCCCCGTCCCTGGTAGTTGCTTGTGTCGCAGCCTGTGTCAGGGTCACTGACCCGAGCTCCAATGCCGAACCTAGTTCATGGTTGGGATAGTATCAAAAATTACAACGTTCATTCCTTATAGGGTTTAAGCACCCATAAACATGTAAAATGATACCCAACTATGACAAAGGAACATGGAAGAACGACTCGAAAAAAACTCATCCGACTGAGATCCGAAGTTGCGGAACTTGAAGCCTGCAGGCATGGCTGTGATGAGAGCTGCCACAGCATCTGGTGGAAGTAACGTGGTTGTCGTGCTTGTCAAGGTGCTTGAAGTAGTTGAAAGTGAAGTGCTCGTCGTATCTGAAGTGGCTGAGGTCGAAGGACCTATCGGACTCGAGGTGGTCGAGGCGGAATATGGAGAGTATCGTCTATACCATCTGCGACGTCGTCACCACCGGGGTCTTATGCCTTGGAGGAGTGCTTCTGCGTCGCCATGCTCTTCTCCCTGTGCTGTCACACTGCCTGTCCCACAGCTGCTTTGCTCCGTGAGTTGCGCGATCGCGCAGATGCAGTAGAAGCGCAAGAGGGAGGCTATGGCGCCAAACCCTACCATCTTTGATCTCGGCTCAAGGTGAGCTGAGCATGCATGGCTCTGGGATGCAGTGGCTTCCCCTTCAACTTGGCATTGGTGGTTGAACCCCGAACCCCGAGCCCCTGCAGAAACCCTAGTCCTCAAACCCGCTCACACCTGGAACTTGGCTCTGGCATCAAGAGGGCACCCCCCCGTGGCTTCAGCTTCGTCAAGCTCTTGTCTGGTAGTGTTCAACGCAAGACAATCTGTGGATACTAGAAAACATCCTATAACAGACTACGTACGATATATACTAGGCTCCAGAAAGACACGTGTGTGTATATATATATATACATATGTTAATGATATACCATACATGAAAAAACAATAACCATATAGCATAGGACGTAGATCACTTGGATCAAGAAGTCGCTCTCAACGCCTTGCACATTCGAACGCTGAACCCTAAATCCCTGCAGAGTCAACCCCTAAACCCTAATCCCTGTAAGCCCTAAACGCTAAATCCTAAACCCTAAATCCCAAACCCAAAGCTCTGAAGGAACAGCAGTAAAAAAAAGCCCTGGCCTGACATGGCGATCGGAGCAAGCATCCGACAAGCCATGAAACAAAGCGTCGCGTGGCGTTGAAGGGGTGCGTGGACTGTGAGTGTTTTTGGGGGGTTCCTCGTTATAAATCCACTACAATATACCATCAAACCCTATTCTAATTATTAAGGCCCCTATGTTATGGGGTGCAGGAGTTGGCGGCTTGTATTTGAGGCCTTGTGGGTGTAAGTTTCTGTGTTTCTTCTGGAGTAGGGTGCTGCTATTGCTGCGATTGTTCATAATCCGACAGGTATCACGATGATGGCTACAGTCAGCAGTGTACTGAGCACCCATTCAAGACCTTTTGCAGTCTCTGAGCAACGGCACTTGTTTGGGGCCAGCACTGGTGCCAACAACGAAGCAGTCTAGCCGTGATACGAGCAAAGGGCATATGACAGGACGGCAAGCGAAGACCGTGTGTCAAAGGACATGCATCCCGGAACAATGCCCTGGCAGTTCGAGACCACTTTTCATCCCCACTCTTACAACCCAAACTCTAAAACGTAAGTTCACTTTGGAGGTTTGGGTTCCGAAGATGGGTCTAAATATCCCCACCCCTTTAAAGGAGCTAGTTTAGGTTTGTGGGTTTCGAAGTACCTGAGCCCGTCACAGCTCCTCAAAAGCTGCCATCCTCTCATCGTCCTGCACGCTTGGGCTAGCAGGAATCCTTCGAATTTGGGTACTTTGTTTCTCCGCTTTTTTCGGCGGGGTGTGCGTCCTTGGGTCTAGAGATGTACAGAGTACAGGCTCACCATCTTTGCAGGGGTCGATTAACTAAGTTAAGTTGACATGCCCTCGTCTCTGCAGGAAGTGTGCGGTTAGTATACTTCCTGGGCATGTTCTCGCCCACCTCTGCCAGCCGAGTTGATGCGAAAAACACCCTACATCTTACACACAAAAACCTGCTCCCAACACTAGAACCAAAACCAAACCCCAAACCCTGAAACCCTGTTTAGCCTAAGCCCTAAGCCCAGGAGGCCAGAAGGGTAAACTTGAAAACGAAACAGGCCCGAAGTTGACTTGTCGCAGAAACCTCGGGTTCCTTTAATGTAGGGGCTATATTATACCACAATGACGAAAAGTAGTGGCGGGCTTTCCCTCAGAGGGTTTGGGGTTTAGGGGGAATCTGACTGAAAGTGTGTTTCAAACATCAGGCAAAAAGTGGAAGCCTGCACAATTATCGACCCCAAAACCCTATTCTTATCATTAAGGGCACTACATTAAACCCTTGTAGTAACCCGGCAACCCACGAGGTCATTGTTACAGTTGTGGAACCCGTGGAGAAACCCTTAAAAGGAATCCTATCTTTCAACTATTACGGCCCCTATAAATGACCCAGCATGCTCCGTCCTGCTCCTTGGGCACGTCGATGAGTGGCAAGAGAACCTACGAAGGCCCCCGTGAGACCCTGGGTTCAAGGGTTTGGGTTTAGAAGTCGGAGGTATAGGGTTTTGGCTTCGGGGTTCAAGATTCAGGGTGGGGCATATGATTCTAGTACAAGATTACCAAGGAGCCCTTAAGGAATAACATTTGTAATCATTCAGGCCTCTACATTCTTCGAGGTAGCATCTTAACGGCTCGGACTGAGTGGTGTACCCTTTGAATTTGATAGTCGGCAAGAATTATCCGGACTGGAACCTTGGCATCAACCCTGGGCCTGGGGCTTCGAATTGTGGGCAGGCTTGCGGAGAAATGGAGGTCTTGCAAGAATTCTGACAAAGCCAGGGGTGAGCAGGGAAGCGCCAGTCTTGCATCAGTCCAGCATTCAAACAAGGATTGCTCCATGTCGTTCGTCTGCCTCCGACTATACTGTAGGGGCCTTAATAATCAGAATACGGTTTTGGGCCCATTTTTCTATACTTATAACAAGGAACCCCCTAAATAGTATAGGTATATAATTATTGAAGCCCCTATATTAGATTCTTGATACGGATTCCAACACGAACAGGGCGACTGCCAGCCTCGATCAACTCATTGCGCTGGTTGGCGAGTGCCTCGGGAGGAGACTGAAGTCCCAGAAGTCAGACAATCGCAACGGTGCCATCTACCCGACGTGGGTACCTAATGAGTCGGGATGGTGGAAAAAGTGGACAAAAATACAGCGGGGACCGTTCCTACTGAATTCTCGATTGTGCATCGCACGAGCTCAAGCCCCTCTGTCGCACTGCTATTATTGCCATTCGACCTAGGCAGCACGCACAAGTCTCAAAACAGCCCACGGCGATCCTAATCGTGAGATGGAACACTATGGGAAGAATACCGGTAGTTATTTAGGCTTCTAGAATAAATACACCGACCAGGAGTCCAGCTTGACGAGTCGGGCTGTCCTCGCCCAGTGCTGCAATCGGCGAATGCTCCGGCGGCACCTCTGGAGTTTAATGTAGCCTTATATTGCTTTCATTAATATCATTTCTACTGTGTGTTGTTCCTGTTATTGTTACTTTACAAGTATAAGTATATACATACATACATACATACATACATAACTATGTACGTATACCTGTATATTTGTATGTCTGTATGAATGTATATGCATATGTATGTATGTAAAAATGTATGTATGTATGTATGTAGCTGTATGTAGCTGTATGTAAGTCTGTATGTAAGTCTGTATGTGTGCATGCTTGTACGTATGTATGCATTTATGTATGTGTTGTCATATGTATGTATGTATGTATGAATGTATTTATGTACGTGTGTATGTATGTATGTTTGTTTGTTTGAACGAATGTGTGTATGTATGCATGTATGTAAGTGTGATGACAACAACTGTTTCCATCATTTGTATTACTGTACATCATTAGATGTTTCTACATGTTACTGTATATAACTACATACTACCATATATTATAACCTAGTGTTCTATCTTCCTAACTATTTCCATATGAAACCATAAAATACCACGTGTTAATGTATATATAGCTGTAGGTTGCTACATTACTACTACATATTACTACTGCGCCCGGCCGATAGTTCGACCCACTAGCTTGAACATGCAACAACACACAGCCCCCCACCCTCATCCCCATAAACTTCTAACACATGTGAGCCTTGAGGCCTCCTCCGGAACTACACAGAATTATATAACTAAAACGGCGTAGAAATTACTCCGCTAGCCTGCGTAGGGTAAACGACACTTTGCGTACTCAAGAGCCTGTATGTAAGATGATATACAAATGGGTCGAAACTTTCGGCCCGGTGATGTATGTGACTGTATATTATACTGTGGCTCATTATAGGAAACTGTGTTATATTGTAAAACGGTTTGCCTTATTATTGTACATGATAATCGCATTTGCTAAAGTTTGTAACTTTATACTGCACTTCACTATATTATATTGTATTGTATTATAATGAGCTACACTAATTATGTAATCTTCTATTACACCATATGACGACAAATGAAATTATGTTTATGTTATAATATTCTGTTCTGTATTAAACGGTCTTATTTCTAGGGGATCTTGAAGTGTATTGCATCGTAGTATACTACTATACTATAACAAGCCAAACTAGGTATTGAAAGTCACTATCACTACGTTGCATCACACCACAGTACCTCGCATTACCTCGCATTACCTTGCATTACCTAGCATTACCATTACATTACCTTACACTATGCTCTATTACATGATACTACGTTGTGCCTACATGAAATAGTTTCAAATCATGTAGCATCACACTATATCATGCCCGAGCTTAACTCCTGATTTATGTTACGTTATATCATACTTTATGCATCATATCATATCATCGTGTGAAGCTGTATTAAACTACAGCATACTATAGTACTGTACATTTTTAAACTATACTATGCTATGTCATCATATCTTATACTATATCCTATCATACTAACCTATATTCTATTATCTATGGTACTGCATTGTATCTCGCTTCATGTTGGCATCGCATTCCATATTATACTATATATTATATCAGGCCACAACAAACTATGCTATGTTGTAATAATGTCTGTATTGTTTATGTCATATTGCAATATAACATGCTATATCAAGCTACTAGATATCTTTATGTCTCAGCTAGCATTTATAGGGTTCGAGGGCATCTCGGGGGTCATGCTTAGGTTTTGCAAGGTTTGTCAGGATTTACGCTTGAGGATTTTGAGGGTGAGAGCATTCTTCGGGGCTCAGGCTGTTCTGCGGCAGTCCAGGCTTCAGGATTTTTGGGGGTTGGGGCTGATTAGGGTTCAGGGATGAGGGGTTTACTGCAGCTTGCCCTGCCTTCATCTTCTCTGTGCTGCGCGCACAGCATCAAACAGTGACGGATTCAGTAGCCAGTCTGCTGCAAAACCCGGCGAATCACAACGAAATGCCCAGAAACAGCATAGGCCTCTGCGCTTTCAGCCGCAAGAAACGGATCGGACCTGCACAAGATCAGGAAAGGTCGAGGCCTGGGTGAGATTAAAAAGCTTTGTCAGTAGTCTTGCTCGTGCACATACATAGTTCAAACGCTCACTGCTAGTTCTTCAGACTCAGGGGTGCAGTTCACAAGGGTGAAATCCAGACCTTACCCAAACACCAAGCCTAACTCGTCTCCAATCTGAGCTGGTGACATGGGTTGTCTGTCGTCGGTGCTATTGCCGTTTCGACGGGTGTCGTCACCGTAACTGTGCTGTGCTGGTCGTGCTTGCCTGACAATTGCGGTGCTGGTTGGGGAGATGCTGCTGTGAACCCGTAGTAGCAGTCGTGGCCTCAGTCGTAGTAGTCATCATTGTAGCAACAGCAGTAGCAGTGGCAGTGGCAGTGGCAGCATTCGTCGTCGTCGCGGTGGTGGTAGTTGTGTGCGGTGGCGGCGGCTTATTGTAGCTGACGTCCTTGTTGTCGTTAGCATTCCTGTCACCATCTCCCCGAAAACTCATGCATGTGGATCTGCCTTGATAAGATCAACATCCACACCAGTGGCATCACCATCAGCTGCGCACTCGTTAACATGTTGAGCATCAGAACAGACAAAGTATGCACAACCACGCACACATGCCACACCAAAGGCAGCAGTAAATACTGTGCTGAGACAAGGCCTGCTACTCCCGCAACTCTGAGTCTTAATGTGCGCCAACATCCATTGTACCTGCCTGCTCCGTCTATACATCATCACTATGATCACGCCATTTTACTTCGTTGTCAGCTTAAGGCTCAAGAGGGCTACACAATTGCCCCGCCATGCAGGAATCAATTTCACAAGCACAGCATGGGCATTGTCATGATGCTCTTGAATGCTCGCTCATGATGTTACTTTGTACTAAACTATATCATACTGTATTTATTTGAAACTCAAACTATACTATACTATACTTCACTATACTGTACTATACTCTCTCTCTATATATATATGTATACATATATATGTATATATATATATGATACTAAGCTATGTTCTACTATACTGTTCGTGTGTTTTGGCGCGGCGAAGCCTTGGAACTCTCCGGGGTCCCAGCGAAATCCCGGCGTTTCGGCCCCGCAAGGCTTCCCCAACCATGCAGATGGCCTCCGCCTCGGGGCATAGAGGTCCTTTAAAGGGATCCCTAGGGTTTAGGGGTTCCTTTAAAGGGATCTATAAGGGTTCTTTTAAAGGTACCTATAGAGGTTCCTTTAAAGGGATCTATAGGGGCTCCCTTAAAAGGGATTTATAGGGGCTCCTGGGTTCCTTTAAAGGGAGCCATAGGGGTTCTATAACAAGGATCTACAGGGTTTAGGGGGTCTGTTCCCTTCAAAGGATTTATAGGGGTTCCTTTAGAGGGATCCATAAGTGAGGGTTCTATAAGGGATCTGTAGGGTTGAGACTTGTGGGTTGAGGATTTGGGGGTTTCGGGGTTTGGGGGTTTCGGGATTGGGGTTTAGTGTTTGGGCTTTTGGACTTGGGGTTCATGGAGCATATAGCTTCAGGGCAGATAGGGTTTAGGGAGTTCGGCAAGCAGGCTTCTTCCGAATCTGCGCTGTCTTCTCTTTGTGGCGAAGGCCTTCAGGGTTTCGTGGCTACGGGTGTTTAGAGCCGCTGTGGGCGTAAAGGTCTTCCAAACCTCTCAAATCTGCTATTGCGTTTTATAGGTGTTGTACGGTATACAAATCATATTTGTAATGGTCATATGTCGTCCTGGAACCCAATGTTTTTGGGCTCGCTCGAGGCGTGGCAGGTCGAATTCAGGCACGGGCCTTGATCAAGAGAGCATCCGATTGACTTTCAAGCGCCCCGCTTCAGTTCGCAGGAAGTGCCCGACCAGATCGACGCGGACTTCGGCTTCCATGCCAGCGATATCTTGAGTTAGAATCAGTGCGGTGCTCCCGCGATTATCACGCAAATTTTTTCGAGCACCTGCGTCCAGGAGCAACTTCGCGATCTTGGGCAGGCCATAGACTGCCGTCAGCATCAGCGCTGTGAAGCCGCCTTCGTCCTGCAAATCCACATCAGCACCGGCCGCGACGAGTAGTCGCGCGATTTCAAGGCGACCCAGCTTTACTGCCACCATCAAGGCTGTACGACCATCTTCGCACCGGAGATTCTTCTGAGCACCGGCCTCTAGGAGGAGCCCTGCGACCTGGATGCTGTTGTTTCTCGTCGCCAGGATCAAGGCAGTATCGTCCACATCGATATCGTCCACATCGATGCGGACATCCGGGTCTATTGGGACTTGCAGCAGGGCTTCAACCTTAGATGTCGTGGAACTGCCTTAGGTCGCCAACACTTGAGAAATCCGAGGACTCCTCACCGAAAACATGTTTGAACCCCTGCCCTGGACTTGTACCCTGCGAGGCTCTTGAACGGCTACAGAAGGTTTCTGCCTTGAGTCTTTGGGATCCTGCAAAATCGCATCAAACTAATATAAGGGCCTTAGTATAATTAGTTACCTATACTACCTTGGAGATTCCTTCACATATCTATAGTATAACATACCAAAACCCTTTTCGAATTATTAAGGCCCGTATATTAAAGTAACCTTATGGTATCCCTTACAGTAATCCTTACAGACCCCTTTAAAGGAACCCTATTCTAATTTTTATGGCCCTTATATTATGGTACCCTTATAGTATCCCTTGCAGTAATGCTTATAGACCCCTAAAAAACATTCTAATTATTAAGGCCCCTATATTACCAAGCAGCCGGTGCTCTTTCATCACGAAGAACCGCCTCGTGCAGTGCTCTCCGCTGATCATTGGAAGCCTCGCACCACGTCACAGACACCACCTGAGGATGCCAGGTCTTCCGGTTGAGGAGGGTTGAGGGTTTAGGGCTTAGGGTTATTTTGCATGATGAAGGCTTGCAGCTTTCAGCTGTCTGAGATAGTGTGAGTGGGGATACATTAAGGCTTCGGGCCCTGGGCCCTGAGCCAGCAGATCCATCACTGAGTCCAGCTTGACGGCATCTTCCAATGTGTTGCCCTCGTGAAGCAGCCTTTGCTTGAAGGGCGGCGGCAGGCCTGCCGCCGATACAATCGGTGCTTCAAGGCTTTCACATCGCTCAGCTCCTCAACAGGAACTTGTACCTCCTCCCCTGAGAGCAGCGTGACTCGCAGCATGGCCAAACTCACAGACGCGAAACGACCTCAAGACCTCCGACCTGGGCCAGTCACAGATCCGGAAGTTTATAAGGTTGAGGGAGCTCTTGAGGTTTCGAGGTGCAATGTTGCTCCCAGTTCGGCGGGCAAAGCACTCAAACAACAGCGGAATCTGGACCTTCCCGGCTTGAAGCTCCCTGTAACAATCCAGTGTGGAACTGCTGCGAGCCGAAAGCATGGATAAACTTCGCTTAGCCTTCAACTGTCTCAAACCGTGACAAGCCTCCTGTGAAAACTCTTCAAGGTCATGCACTGTGCAATCTTTGGGCACTTCGGGATCTTTCATCGATACCCTCATGATCAGGCATTGCTACCGCGACCCGGCAATTTGAAGGTGAGACTTGGGAAAGTTTGAGGAGTTGGAAGAAGTCAAACATAATTACTTGTTTAGGGTTCAGGGTTTAGGGGATTCGATGTCTTCGCCTGATCCAGCGACAATCCGGGTCCGTCTTAGACATGTAGAGAAGCCCGTGTACGTAAATTCTACCCATAGCTGCTCTTCGCAACCGTTTTCAAGGTAGGAGCCTGAATAATTGGAGCAAGGTGTCGGGGTAGCTTCTACTAGCTTTATACAGGGACTACATGGGTCTAATATCACTACTTCCTCAGGCCCCTAAGCCTAGTGTGCCCACGTCTCGCCTTTTGTCATGCCCTTGTACCGCCCCCGGCCGACCCGGCTTCGCGGTTTGTTTTATTGCAGTCATATCAAGGAACCCTAAGGACTGCTATCCCTTTCACTTCAGGCCCCTATATACTACTGAAGTGTGGTGAGACACGCTTGGCATCTTTGTTTAACGACATCATGGCTGTACAAGCTTCCCCGACCAGGCAGCTTCGGCCCGGGGCGAGTGGCTAGCAGGAAATGACCGCGATTACCTTAAACTTCGAGCCTTCTACCAAGCGGAACGAGACGGAGGCACTCCGGCTGCCCTCTTGCGCGAGACCTTCTGCAAAAGGCTTAAACAGCAAACTCTCGGTGACCGACATGCGGTGCTCCCACCAGGCACGTAATGGGAAGCGCCTTGTTTCAGGACGGATGTTGGGAAACTGTAAGGAAGTCCACGCCCAAAAGCTGTCAATGCTCATCTCGGCCGTGCCGATGTTTTCGTAGCTGCGAAGATACTGCACCACCAATCTCGGACTTGAGCTGAAATTCACATTGAAGGTCAAGTTCTCACCATTCACGACTTTCGTAATCCATCCTGGCTTTGCAGGGCGATCTTCATAGAGGCTCCATTCTTTGTAGAGACTCATCTTAGGGCTTCCCGGACCCGGCGCCCGGGCTAGGTGGGCAGTAAGCGGCACGATGCAAATCTCGAGACTTGCTAGAGGGAGCCCGGGCCGTAACGGGGCAATCCAAGCATCATCCATGTCCAAGGAGGGAGCTGGACGCAGCTCTGGGGACGTTTGAGATTTCGCCAGTCTGGATCGATCTGCCACTGGCAAGCGAGCTAGCAAATTCAACTGGTTGTTGCACCAGCTTACCAGCATGTCCGCGAACAGCGCGTGCGTGGACCACGAAGGATGGTGCCGCTCGTTGAAATTAATGGTTGGCCACATAATCTCGACTGCAGAAGTTTCCGTCCTTGCGAACTCGTGCATGGCTCTGTCGTAGCTGAAGAAGGGCACGCCGTAGTGCACAGCCGTCCTATAAAGGAGTTTGCGCAGAGCCTTACTGTATTTCAACCACTTAGGATTCGCTTTCATCTCCTCGTCTCTTTTCATATCTCTGTTGTAAATGATCGTAACCAGGGTCGTCGGCAGGAACAGGTGGATGAGACGTATAAAATCCTCAATCGTGGATTTCGTGCCCCAGCCATTCTGGCCGAAATCCAGTATGATCCAATCCGAAGCGGCCTTTGTATCGCCTGTAAGCGTCATTGCCATCTCTTGAAGTGAACAGCCTGCATCGCAACCTCCACGTGCATGTAGCTCCATCTCCACTTCCGAAGAGGGAAAGGCTTGGCGTAAACGGTGCAAGAAATCCGCTGGCCAAGCACACATCGTCCGCTTGTGGAGGCACGTCAGATCTCGTTTGGGACAGCATCCCTCACCGAAAGTCATGCTGCCACCAAACACCATAATCCGAGCCGTCTGACCTATGGCGAGGCGAAGCAGCATGGCCTGAAGCCGATAACCAGCTTCAGTGGGGATGTCTCTTGAAGCTCTCCAAATCTCGTCTGGAACGACTGGCAAAGATTGGTAGTCGGCTGGCCGCCACACCAATTGGGGGGCAAGCAGGCTTTCGTGGTGAAGTGGCAGCGCTGCCGGCAGTGCGAACTTCTCTGCCTGAAGCTTGGAGGAGTCGCTTCCTAGGTGAGTCTGTGCTCTAAACTCGGAAACCCTGACTTCTGGGAGCGTCTCTGCCTTGGCATTGGAGGAACGCAGAATGTCCAGCTGCAGGTACAGCCAGTATCCTAGTGGCAGAACAACCACGAGGACAGCCAGAGGACCACACCGCCCAGCTGTTCGTGTTGGATGTGTCACATCCATCAGCGCAAGAAGATCCGGAGGAGAACATGATCGACAAGAGGGAGATTAGGATTCAAGCAACTTCCGACAGAGATTCTTGCCTATAGGCCAACATCGAAGCTTTACCCTGACCCGTTCCTAGCAGTGGGGGTCGTAGAAGGACTCCGCAGCCGAGGTCTTCAGACTTGTTTTCATGGATCTTGAGCTTACCTTCGAAATTTTGCATCATGATATGCCAACTCACGGGAGCCGTGCAAAATTGAATATGTAGCTTTGCCAGCGAAGCGCAACAGAAACTTCTATGCACCCCTCCACATCCAGGTCCACCGATGCTAGTGTCCTATATACGCCAGCCACTAGCCCCGTCTGGAGCACCTAATACTACTCCGACGACGCACCACCAGGACCACCACCAGCACTAAATAAAAACAGTAATGATCAACCCGAGAAGATTGACCCACATGAGCTCATAGGGACCCTTAGCGGGGGTAGGGGGGCAGGGGGGTAGGGGGGTAGGGGGCCTTAATACCTATAATCAGGACTTTTTAAGGCCTATATTTAAGGAAGCGCCCCCTACCGCCCTAAGGGTCCCTATGATGAGCTAAGCTCTCAGTTATGCCTTCGGAGCCCCGTCTTGGATCGGGGCAGCGCTTCGCAAGATGCCGGCCGTCCTCTCATTTTGCAGTGCCTGGCACGCCGGGTATTCTTCAATTTTGGAGTTGTCATGGAGTTGCGGATTTAGGACTTCTAGGGTAAAAGGGTGTAGGGAGGGAGAGGGAAGTGAGGCGTGCCGGGCAAGACACCCACAGTATCTCTCTCTCCCCCTCTCTCTCTCTCTCTCTGTCTCTCTCTCTCTGTCTGCTCTCTCTCTCTCTCTCGCTCTCTCTCGCTCTCTCTCTCTCTCTCTCGCTCTCTCTCTGTCTGTCTCTATAGAGTAGAGAGAGAGAGGGAGAGCGAGGGAGAGGGAGGACGAGAGAGAGCGCAAGCGCGATAGCGATAGCGAGAGCCAGGGAGAGAGACGGAGTAAAGGGCAGGGGGGGCCGAGAGAGAAGAGAGAGAGCGAGAGAGAGAGCGAGAATTCTGCCTCCTAGCAAGGTCTAGTAGTCTGGCACGCAAAGACACACCGCCACAGGTTTGAGGATCGGTGCACGGGCAGGCGCAGACGTGGCGATGGCGAGCGACGGTAGACCAACCACTTTGGAATGATCAGGGTGACATGTTTGCAGTTAGTGAAATCCTGTGAGCGGCGTCAAGCTTTAGGACAATCTGTTCGAGCTACTGGCACAAAACTAGACGCGCATATATGACTGAGTGCATGATCCCAACAAACGACGACCAAGCGGATATGCCTTCAACAGACCGACGAATGTTCACTAGGCTCATATATGAAAACAAGAGCGCGCGCACGCACACGCACACACACACATGCAAGGATACAGTATGTTACACACAGTTTGTCCATATGTATATGCACATATGTTGTATGCTCTCGGCATATGTATACAGCATGTATATGAATACCTGGTGTATATATATATATATATACACACATATCTTATACACATATGACAAGGACGACAAGCAGACCAGGCCTGGTGCAAGGGCTTGAGAATCTGCTCTGAAGCCTCAGAAGAAGCACCCAGAAGCTGACAAGGAACTGCCAAGAAACTGGGCTCATGAGCTTTAAGAGTTTAGTTAGAGAGCCTGAGCTTCACAGTTCATGGGCGGTTTGGGGTCCGGGTGTGTTGACGGGGCTAGGATTCAAAAATACTTAGGGAACCATGGCCCTTCTAAACAAAAGAGCGGGGATGGCTGCAGGGACCTCGGGCTGCCATCATATGCTTTCCGAGACCTGGAACCTTGCCAAGGAGGCTCCAGCTTAACCAGTGTAATTGTAGGATGCAAGCTTCTTGTGGGTGCTGTGTTTTGGGTCCTTTATTCAGGTCTGCGTTGGGGTTCCCGACACAGGAGTAACCTTCGACCGCCAAAGTTGCAAGACCCAAGCGCTGTCAGACACCACGCGACAACATACAGTGCTCGCAAAACAATCGTAAGCAACAAACATACCAACCGTACCAAGGACTGAAGCTAATGATGATGCTGGATGATTTTTCATTTCTGCATTTTCAGTGAAGACCGGACGTGACTGCTAGCATAGAACTGCTCGTTGCGCTATTCTTGCCGGCACCAGCACAGCACATTGCTATCATACAACGGTGTTCTACGCATGCACAGAAACGAATGAGCATACAGACGTCTACGCAAACATATTGTACACATGTTAGTACTTCATGGCCTCACATGTACGGCCGTCCACAAGATTGGGCACCCAGACCATCTCTGATACTTGCCGGTACAGTCTGAAATCAAGGGTACAATTTGTTTTCTGGATAGCAACTCCTACACAATTTATGGCAAGCCGCCCCCCCCCCCCNCCCCCCCCCCCCCCCGTTCCCTTCCTTCCCATTGCCCTGGGTTCCTCAAGACCGAAGTGTATACCAGAATACCAGAATACTTTGGTTCAAGCCATGCAGTGAGTGTTAGAAGCCTGCTACACAGAATGCCTTCTCCTGCAGCAGCATCGGCCCGGGAGAGTGGATGGCCTGCCATACTGGGACAGTATGAGTTTAGAGTTTAGCATAATTAGGGTCTCTCCCAGATTTACCAGCGAGAGTGCTTGCTTGAGGACGTTGGGATTAAGGGCTTTGGGGCGTTCGCTTTGTCGTACTCCTGGAGGGGAAGCCACATTGTACTTCCCTTGGACATGTCGCGGACCGCCTTGATGGCTCGAGGTAGCGCTGAACACACGAACTTACAATCTAGAGTTCAAGCAAGATTTACAGGTTCGGGATTATCTGTTGGAGTTCAGGCGTTTGGGGACTAGATCGGGGACGAGCCTTCTGTCTCTATAGCCCCAATGCCAATGCACATGTTTTTGGAGCTTGGCAGGCGCTCCAAGCCTACAGAAACAGAGCAGCTCACAACCCTGGAGTTGGGGGGCAGTTTCTCAGGAAGTTGACCTCACACTCGTGAACTAGTATCTCCGAAGTTCACCAGACGAGGAATTCCGGCCAGGGTGCGCAAAAGCCCAGCGAGAGGAGCAGCGTTGCACGCAGCCTCCAGCAAAACCGCGATTGAATCTTGCTGCAAGGTGCATGTTTATCAGGCAGAAATGCGCAGACAAGGGAGGAGCAGAGCAAGGAAATTGGGAGACATCCGCAAAAAGGGAACAAAATACAACTAGCGTAGCCGTAGCCAAAAAATGCCTTTACCAAGGGCCCTGAAGGCTCAACCAGCGGTATCTTTGGGGCTTCGCGGGGGTCTTCGCAAGTCTGGGGCCCCGGCTGCTCGGCTAGCTGCGCGGCAGTGCTCTTCCCGAACCAGGCACTTTGCAAGGAGCCAGTCCGTCGCGTGGCAGCGTCCGTCTTGGCCTGAGCGATGCCTACCGCTGACCTCTTTGGCTGAAGGTTTGGGGATTCCAGAAGATCGACACAGTTTGCTGCCGACAGGCTGTAATAATCATTTTGCCGCATTAATGAGAACCCCACAACCTTTGCAATGGCCGTCAGGGTCAGCTCAAGGTGTCTTGACCTCGGCAACGAGGTTCTGCGATTGACCATGCATCTTTCAGACAGACTAGTCTTGAACTTTGGCGACTGCTAGCAATTTGTGAGTCGTCTGCTCGATTGCACTCTTGTATGACAGGCCTAGCTTGGGATGGTGCCCTTGCCATTGTCCGAAACATATCGATGAGCTGCGTTGCTTATGCTGTATACTGTTAGTCATGGAAGCCCAGACTCGTCTAAGCAAGTAATATAGGGGTCTTGATTATTAGAATAGGGTTTTGGGGTATTTTGAAATGTAATCATAATAGAGAACCCCGACAATAATATTTGTAGTTATTTAGGCCCCTATATTATGTCACAGATACCATCACTGTAGACCCAAAGGGCGACGTGCACACGGGACCACTCCCTACAAGAAAGTCCATCTGAAACAAGTTGCCCCAAAAAGGTGTCAAACCTACTATTCTGCCAGACAGCCTTTTCTATCCCTTTAGGGGTCCTTTCTTATAAGAATGCCGTACTATTTTGGGGACCTAACAAGGGATCCTTATCTAAAGGACTACCCATACGTCTGCCTTAAGAGGTCGGTGACTTACTCGACGAGAGCATGTCGGGCCAGGTTCTTTTTGATGTCTCGCAACCCTGAACCGTAAAGCCTAAAACTAAACGCCTAATCCGCTAAACGCCTAATCCGCTAAACCCTGAACCCCTAAACCCCTCAAGCCCTAAAGAAATTAACTCTAAACCTCAAATCCTTAACATATTAAGCCTAAACCTTAAACATTAAACCCTAAACCCTAAATTTAAACCCTAAACCCTAAACCTTACACGTTAAACCCTAAAGGCCCGAAACCAAACCACGACCTTTGGATGCCGACGCAGCCATGCCGAGTCCTCTTGCAAAGGCCTCCGCCAGGTTTAGAGTTATAGGGGTTCCCTTAAAGGGACCTTTTGGGGTTTCCTGTAAAGAGATCCATAAGTGAGGGTTCTATAAGGGATCTGTAGGGTTGCTAGGGCTTAGGGGTTAGTTGTTGGGATTTAGGGTTTTAGGGTTTCGGGGCTTTTAGGGCTTAGGGATTTGGGTTTAGGGGCTTTTAGGGCTTAGGGTCTTGGAGTGTTAGGGCTTTTTTTTTTGAACTCCGTTTTCCCAAGAGGCTGCAGAAAAAAGGGTTAGGGCTTTCGGCTTTAGGGTTGTAAGCATTTGAAAGTTCAGGTTTTGAGCGACTTCAGGACACCCTGCAAATTACACGAAATGCTTCTTTCGGCATCAACGAGTGCAAAATTTCAGAAAGAACAGAACCCTCTACACCCTTGACCCTACACCCTGAAACGCAAAGGATCCTCAACAGGCGTAATGGAGGCGCCTGAATACTTGGGGTAGCGTGTTGGGACATATTGTAGTATAACTAACTATTAATAAAGGAACCTTGAGGAATAGCTACTTACTAATACTTACGCCCGAAAAGCCCCATTGCACCCCCAGGGGGGCAGGCGGGGTTGGTGGGGGGGGAGGGGGGGGTGGGGGGCGCGCCCTTCGGACAGCTCCGCGATTGAGCTCCGGTGCGGTGCTGCTGGCATGGCCCAACCTCGGTTAGGTAGAGGCCTTAATCGTGAGAATAATTTGCTTTCAGGGCGACAAAAAGGCCCAGTCTAGCGGCCTGAATGGTTGGAATAGGGTTTCGGAAGTATGTTAGCTGATACTTACAACAACATAAGCAACCCTAAGGAAGAGTACTTGTTTCTATACCACATCCGGCTGCCTATATTGAGGTTTCGGGTTCAGGGGCTCAGGGTCAAGTGTTTTAGGCTTGGTGGTTTAGAGGTCTCGAGGCTTTCTGTGTGTACTGCAAGTCTGCACCTATTTGATGCGATTGGTAAATGCGGCTATATGCGTGCATGTATACATACATCTACTGTATATATATATATACACACACACATGCATCTTGCAGATGCCATATACGTACATATACATATATTCGTTTATGTTTTTACACGTGTGTATATATATATATATATATGTATGTCCACACACTACGTACATGCATGCATGCATACATACATACATACATACAACATACTACATGCATACATGCATGCATGCATACATACAGTAGATGCCCGGACATATTGTAAAACCAAAAACAGCAATACTCCTTCCGCTCGACCATATCACGCAAGCGACATGCAGCAGCGGCAACAACCAGCACCAGCACAGCACCAATGCTTTCAGAGCTGAGCCCCAAACAGCAGCTCCAGGGTAGAGCTGGCCTTCTGCGAGTTGCCTGGCACGAACACCCGGTATAGGATCAACGCAGGATGATGAGTTTGCTCCGGGTTTAGCGGTTGACGGGTTTAGTGGGTTAGGGATCTCCCGGAACATGAAATCACAGCTATCTCAAAGGCGGACCCACAGCAAATGACTCAATGACTCGGAAAGCCCAACGCGTGGCCCGGGTGCAGCGCGGCTTCAACTGAGGATGTCTGTGCGCACATCAAGCACTTCGAGAACCAAGGCAGGGCGGCCGAGATGCCCCAAGCACACGCCTTTCGGGGCACCGGTATAATTGGGGTCTAAGAGTGTTCAGGATTTAGAACCCTGTGCGATGTACCAACGCTTTGGGAACTTCCTTTGATGAAACTGGCGTGGCTTCTGGGATTGCGAAATATAGGGGCCTTATAATAATTAGAATAGGGTTTTGGGGTATCTTGTACTAACTAGAATAAGGACTGCCAACATATTAGGCCCCTACATTATCTCTGCTTTGGATTGGGTTGGGTCCCGAGTACTTCGGAGCTCAAGGCCTTCAAAAATTTCTGAAGCAAGCGATGTTTAGGGAGTTTAGGGTTCAGGGAAGAGAGTTTAGCCCCACAAATCTGTTGGAGCTCAGGTTTCTTTCAGGATCGCTCTCGTAGCTGACGCTTCATAGAGTGTCATAGCCTCTTGGCAAATTCTTGCAGGTCACTGTTTCGCTCCTGCTGATGGCTGGCTTTGCAAGACCCTCGGTACTGTTCCCCAAACTCCGCCAACGGCGAAAACTCCGTTGCCCTTAAAAGGAATGCCAAACGTGATGGTAGAGATGTTTAACAGAGCAAACAAACTAAAGAGCGTAACCAAAAGCATCATATAAAGGACCTGAATATGACCGCCAGCCCCATATAGTCAGAACCAGAAAGCCTGAAAGCTGAGATTTCACTATACTCTATTCTACTTCAAAATACTATGGAACATAGTCATACACCGCAACATGGTCCAACTCTGCTGTCGTAAATTATGGTAAATTACATTAGATGGTAGTAAACTATATTAAATTACAGTAAATGAAATTAAAATATAGTAACTTCTATGAGCCCCAACCGGCCTATGAGGTTAAGGACCGCAGCCCGGTGTGCTTCGCCGAGATCGCCCGCAGCTGGTCCTGAGGGTTTAGAGACTGACAGCTTAAGCCATTTAGGGTCTAGTCAGAGTCTAGTCGGTCGAGTGTCTATGAAGGCTTGTCGGGTTTAGGGAGGCTCTACTGCTGCTATTGCAACAACAACTACTACAACTGCTACTACAAGTAACTACAACAACAACTACTACTACTGCTGCTGCTACCTACTGCTACTGCTGCTGCTGCTGCTCCTACCACCACCACCACCACCACCACCACCACCACCACCACCAATAATAAGACTATTAAAATAGTCATGGGAAGAGCAAAAATCATCATCATAATACATACCCCTAAGCGGTCTTCCCTTTGAACTCCTCCTGGGCTGTCTCGAGGATCACGCTTGGCCTGCTGCGGCTGCGAGTTCAAGATTGAAGGTTTGAGCTTGCTTGTTGGGTTGCGGTCTTCCTCCCTCGTTGTTTTAGGGTGCAAGGGTTTAGGGTCCACGGTTTAGGTCTGTTGGTTCAGGTCTGTAGACTTCGCAGACCTGGGTTGAACGTGAAGACAAAACAGTCGGGAGGAGAGCACGAAAGAGATGCCGATGCAGACATGAACGCCTATGTTTCCTAACTGTACGCCCTCAAGATACCGAGCCCAAAACATTAAACCTTAATCCCGAGCATCCCGCGCTCTACGACCTAAAACATCCTGAATCCCAATCCCTCGACCCCTGATCCTGGGACCCTTTGAGTCGCTATCGGCCACAGCATCTACACTGCCTTGTCAAGAAAGCCGCAAAGAATGTCACAGAGCTTGCCGGGCAGATCCTGGCAAATGAACTCTCACCGTTATGGATGCCGCACTACTGCTCGTAACTTTTGGAGTTATCCTAGTTGGCGAGATTATGAGCTATAAATGATCTGGCCGTATAATTATCTTTGCTGCCTCTTCTTGCAGCCACAAGTGCTGTTGCAGAACTGCTGCTACATGCTGCCATGCTTCACTGTGCCACTCCTGGTACAGTACGACCCGCTACAGAGCTGTAAAGCTCTCACGGCTCATCATGTGGGCAGTTCTCTAAATTTGGATCCAAATAGGTCCCCCAAATGTTACGGCACCCTTGTAAAAATCGCCTTAGAAGAGATCCTAATTTAGAGAACTGCCCATATGGGGTTTCAGAAATTAGAGTCTCTTTCCCGATTTCTTGGTCCCCGGTGGAAGACCTGGGGGGTGGTACTCTCGGGGCTATGAATGCTCAAGTTCCCTGAAGCAACGGCGTCAGTCTGCCAAAATCCAAGTTCGGTGGCTGGCATCTGGCATCTAGGTTTCCGCATGCTAACGACTTTGCATTCACAACGCAAGCCTTTTGGGGCTAACTCAGGAAAACACCGCATGCTCAGCGCGCTGCTGGTCTGCCGGACAATGTCATGGGTAAGTGAATCCCCCCTTTGTGTAAGAAGGCGCGAAACCCTGCTTTTACAAATACCCGCCAGGAGGACGTCATGGTCTGGTAGTGCGGATAGAAAGAAGTGCAATTCTTGCGCCATCGCCGATGCCTGTGGCGAACGGAGCCACCGTGGAGAAACTGTAATCAAGTTTGCTGCGGGACATTACTTGTCTCTAATGTTGTTTAGCATGCCCGTGAACAAGTTGCCATGGTGTGCAATTCCCAGGTCTCACCAACAAGCTGCCCCGTGGGCACTTCTCCTTGGAAGCACCGGCCAAAATATTCCTTGTCATTCTCAGAGGCTCTACTAGAGATCGCGAGCAATCCATCAACAACATGTGACCACTATGCTCCAGGAGAAGTCTGAGGAACCAAGACGGTGTCTTCTTGGAAGACAGGGATGCCAGAGGCCTTGAACATGCCATATGCTTCGTGCCTGATATGGCAAAGCATGAACCTGTGCACGCAACAAGCAACCAAGCAAACACACGACCAAGCAACTCGCCACCAACCAAGCAACCGAGTTAATGTACAACTAAATCTAGACATAAGCACAAAACCAAAACACCTAAGCCCCAAACGCTAACAACAAAACCAAGCACACCTTCAATTATTCAAGGCCCAAAACGGAGCATCTCAGACTGTCTGCTGCTCCAGTCTTTCGCACGATAGACCTACGCACTAACGCCC
>BGNK01001030.1:53062-155559 GCA_003297005.1 Symbiodinium sp. clade A Y106
GCCCCTTTGAAGGGACCCTCTTCTAATTCTTAAGGCCGCGATAGTACCTGCTCCACTTTGAAGGAGAAGGTCTCAACCTCTTCAATGGTGCCTAGGTGCTTAGGGTTTGGGGTTTCCGGTCCCGAAGTGTCTCGGATTTTGAGTCAGGGTACCCATATACTAACTTTAGAGTCTCGTAGTAACTTTAAACTCGTATAGTAACCTTTATCGGAACTTCAAAGCAACCTTACCGTAGCGCTGATCGTGATGCTTATTGTGAACCTATACTACGGAAAGCTCTTGGCTTGGCGGAAGTAGTTATAAGGCTCTTCTCTCAACCCAACGTGAGAATTTCGCTCTTCGGGTTTGGACTTCAGGCAGTGAGGCGTGGGTGACTAGGGTGACTAGGGATTCGGAACCACACTGATTATAAGATACTATGTTTTATGCTGATTATGACCAGGGGAGGCCCGATTATGTGTTGTAGTATGTTGGGTGTTGCACCTGTTGAGCCTAAGTCTTGGGTTTTCGAGCTTTGCAGCAGTTCCTGGATGTTTCTTCTGTAGGACAAGCCTCCAACTACACAGGATCACACTACACTACATACCTCCAGGCCTTGAAGGAACACCACTAAAATTCAGATCCCAATACCCACATCAACACAAGGCGTCCTGACCAAGAGCCCAAGCCAAAATATCCTCAGCTTCCCCTGCGAAAGTAAACATACCACCGTTTACGCAGTCTGACGGCAACTATGATGTTCGAGCACAGTTCTCAACCCACCTCAAAGTCATGACTCATCATCCCTACTTGGAGGTTCATGGGTAGATATAAGCGGAGTTGTAAGTAGGGTAACTATAAGTCCCCAAATCTGACTTCGAACCCCAGTTCAAACTACCCATGAACCTCCGAGCAAACCCATCCTACACTCGTCAGGGACCTACGCCCTGAAACGCTACCAGTGAAATCTTGAAGCTGCAACCCCAGTGTTTAGGGTTTAGGGTCTTAGAGTTTAGGTTTCTTTTTGTTTTATGGGCTCTTTTTTTTATGGTTTTAGAGTTCAGGGTTTTAGAGTTTAGCGTTTTAGGGTGTAGGGTTTAGGGTTTGGGGTTTTAGGGTTTAGAGAGTTTAGGGTTTAGGGCTGACCCACTATCAAAACCGACGAGAACCTCTGAAGCGCTCGTACCAGGCATCTACACCGGATTAAGCAGAGGTTCAAAGTTCAGAGGAAAACCGCGATCCCTTTACTGAACCCGAAACTCCAACCGAAGCACGGAGCAGCATCGGAGATGGCTCCATGGGCCAAAACTCATCGGAGTCTTCCGGCCAATGGCTCTGCACCCTGAGCTCCGTTGTGGTTGTTGTTGCTGTTGCTGCTGCTGTTTCCGTTGCCGAGGCCGCTGTCGCTTCCGCTGCTGCTGTTGCTGTTGATGTTGATGTTGTTCTTGATTTTGCTGTTGCTGTTGCTAGTGCTGGTGCTGCTGTTGTTGTTGTTGCTGGTGATGTTGGTGTTGGTACTGGTGGTGGTGTTGTTGTCGTTGCCGTTGCTGTTGTTGCTGGTGCTTTTGTTGTTGCTGTTGTTGTTGTTGTTGTTGGTGGTGGTGGTGGTGGTGGTGCGGTGGTGGTGTGGCTGCGGCTGGTCTCTTGTTGTTGTTGGTCGTTGGATGTTGGTAGTTGTGTAGGTTTGTCGTTTCTGTGTTGTTGTGTTTTCGTTTTGGTGCTGCACGTGCTTCAACCTTATTCTTGTTTTGGTCGAATATCAACACATGCATGGGTTTACAGTATGTTATGTGACGTCATGGTATCCTTATTGGGTTCGTCATCATGTTGCTCGTATAGCTATTGATCTATCAGTCTAACTGACACCAGGAAGAGCCTTACGGCTACTATGACTGCTGCTGCTGCTGCTGCTTCGGGTGATGCCACACGCATCAAACTCAGAATTCCAAAACTCCACATCCGCTAGAAAGGTAACTTCAAACTGTAGATCTGCTCAGCCCCATCATAATGTAGGGGCCTTATAATTAGCAGAGGGGTTTGGGGCTAACTATAGTATGCTTGTCGTTCATCTACTACACAAGATTGCCTAAAGGCCTTGAGAAAGGACTCCGAAATAAGGGACCCCTGATTCAATGACCCTCCTCCGCGAGAAAGAGCTGCGAAGTCCTTACAGGAACCGTGATCGCACCCCATAAACAGGAAATAAACATCATAAAACCAGCATAGCACCCTGCAAAATCCTGAATCTGTACAGTGCTACCCAAACCCTAAGCCCAAACCTGAAACCCCACACCCGAAACCCTCAACTCCAAACGCCCGAAAAAGGCCCAGTAGCATGAGCCCGAGCTTGGACGCTAAGAGTCGGTGTAAAGCCTTCCTGGAACTTTGAAGACAAGCTTGGCTTCTGCTGTAAGAGCTTGAGGTTCAGGGTTTAGGGTAGGGTCCTAAACCTGAACCCTTAACCCCAAGCAACCCGAAGGCCCTTTCGGGCTATTGAGGCCGTGAAAGAACTTAGGGACACATCCTTGGAATCTCATGAGGTTTATATATGGCTTACGACACCGAATTCGTTGTTATAGCGTGGCTATTATGAAAGGCGATCTCTTGGGCGCTCGCAGGGCCTAAACTACTGTGTACACGGATCTCATTTGTTGCTGGTTTCGTGAGGGGTCTTAAAGCACGTGCACGGTTTTATACGGCTTTTATGACAGATTCAAAGTGCTTCGTAAGCTTTGTAAAGGTCTGCTCGTGGTTCGATGTGACCGCTGCCAGCGGCTGGAGCTTCTGGCCCCCGAAGGCCATCGTCGTGAACATCGCTATGACGGTGGCACTGCCAATGATGCTGTTGTCGTAGTGACGATGATGTTGAAATGAGGAGGACATGTATTAGGTCAATCATGCAGATGCATGCTTGCGGTGAGTTGTGTGATGCTGTGTCAGCTTCAGGCACTTACCACTTATTTCGCGATGGCTACGATCATGCGTAGTATCTACTGTTCTCGGTGTAGGGTACTCTGACTCTTCGCACTGTTGTCAATCTTGCTCTCCCTCCTTAAATGATGACCGCGCGTACTGCCATTGCTGATTTTGATGTTTTTGGCACCTTTGTGATGGCAACTACGAGGACCGTGACAACGACAACGACCACTACCACACAACTACTGTACTAGTGATACCTGTTCTCTTCCTCCTCAGTTCTGCTCAGAAAGCTTCTTGCCTTTACCAGTTTCCGTTTGTGAAGCCATTCTCGTTACTATTATCATATCGTATATTCTAGTGTAGTACAGTATATTATAATATATCTTTTTTACAGTATATTATAGTATATTACAGTGTATTACAATTTTGTCTGGCCCAAGAGTCTTCATCTCGGCTTTTCCCGTGCCAGACAGCGCTTCCAAACAAACCTGGGGCGCAGTTGGCGGAAAACTACGTACACATACTGAGACCTTCGCATGTCTTCAGTTGAGGTTTCCTGAGCTTCATGTGTAGGGATGTGGTTCTAGCTCTTCCGAATTTCTCAGTGATGGTAGTCGGCGGCCCATGCGAGTCCATGCGATGTTTCTGTCGGCATTTGTCGTCTGCTAATACAGGGGCCTTCACAGTTTCAATAGAATAGGGTAATAGGTTTTGGAGAGTATCACGATATAACCATGATAAGGACTATTTTCGATAAAACTCAGACTTCCACATTATCTGATCCAGGCCCAGGTCCACAGACAGGGGCTTACGCAGAGACGCCAAACCCCCAGTAAACGGAGATGCCTTAAGCTAGGAAGAGCTTAATTTCATGATGATGTTGTAAGGCGCGTATGTATATGTATATACCATGTGCATACATATATATATGTATACATATGTATGTATATATATATATACATGTATATTATACATATGTGATTATATAGTATACCTTACACATATTGCATTAAGCGGCATTGGGCTCTCTGGGTGCGGATCAAGGGGTTTAAGGGCTTAGAGCTCTTCGGGTTTCGGGTCTGCAGAGTCTAAGACTCTTAGAAATCAGCGTTCGGAATTAAAGCTTAAGAACTTGAAGATGTATCGGGCAGGGCTGTTTTTTCTCTTGTATGGTGCTTTATAAAGATTTGAGCAATCCTACGCCCGACAGATACCGTATGCCATCCTAAACACCAAAAAATCTAAACTCCACGTCCACGGCCCAAGTTCCTCTCCCTCTTTTGAGCCGCAGGGGCTTCTGACAAGCTGATCGCTGGAAGCTCGCGAGCAAGGCAGATCGCCCAGCTTCGACTGTGGACGACCTTCTGGTGCCAAACCTGAGCTCAAGGAGTTTGGAGTCTAGGGGTTTAGGGTTTAGGGTTTAGGGTTTTAGGGCTTCGGGCTTTAGAGGTGTTAGGGTTTGTGGATGTTGAGGGCTTGTATAGGGTTCAGGGCTCATGTTCGCAAGACCCCAAATATTACACACCTTCCTGTCAAACCTAGGGCTCTATACATCTTCATCCGCACACCATTCTGTTCCATTAAAGCTTAAATCAGGCATTGAACCCTAAACTTCCTAAACCTTAAACAACATCCTTTCAACCCCAAACTCTGATTTGTAAACCTCGAACACTAAGTTTACAGAAGCCTATGCACGAAGACCCTTACAATACTCTTACAATCTCGTTTAAAGAACTTAAAGAACCCTGAATTATAACGGAACCCTGAAAAGAACCTGCTTTACTCATCAAGGAACACCTACAAAATCTGATAGCAACCCTGGGAGGCACCCTGAAAGGACCCTTAACTGCCTCATAAAACACTACCCCCTTGTGGAACCCTTGGCGGAACCCTTACATGGAACAAACCCTAAACCTTAAAAAGGAACCCTAAACCCTAAAAGGAACCCTAAACCCTAAACCCTTTAGGGAGCCCTGAACCCTAAAAAGGATCCTAAACCCTAAACAAGAACCCTAAACCCTAAACACTAATTCTAGGCACTACAAAGGATTCCTCAGCTCAAAAAAAAGAACCCTAGGCCCTAAAAAGGAACCCTTTAACCCTACTTGGAGGTTCGTGGGCAGTTGTAGGTGGAGTTATAAGTCCCTTAATATGGGCTATAGTTATGTATAGTCACCAGGCATATAACCCCACTTATAACTACCCATGAACCTCCAAGTAAACAGCGAGACCCTCAACCCGTAGCCCTTTAAAGGGAACCCTAGGAACAGGAACCCTAGGCCCTGGAAAAGAACCGTAAGCCCTAAACCCTAAAAGAACCCTAAGCCCTAAAAAGTACCTAAGCCCCAAATCCTAAATCCCTAAAGGAACCCTTAGAGGAACCCCAAACTGCCTTATGGATCCCTTTCAAGGAATCCCTATAGATCCCTTTAAGGGAACGCCTAAACCCTATAGATCCTTCTTATAGAACCCTTATATATCCCTTTAAAGGAACCCTAAACCCCACCAGACCCTAAACCCCTAAACCCTAAACCCTAAACCCCTAAACCCTAAACCCCTGTCTTCCCCCGAGGCGCAGGTGCCGAGGCCTCGAGCCTCGCCAGGTCCCTGCAGCCTAGGCTGTAAAGCGCGTGGCCGTCGAGCTCTTCCATGGCCTAAGTTCTAGGGGTTCCTTTAAAGGGATCTATAGGGGTTTCCCTTAAAGGGATCTATGGGGGTTTCCCTTAAAGGGATCTATAGGGGTTCCCTTAAAGGGATCTATAGGGGTTCCTTTAAAGGGAGTAGTAAGGTTTAGGAGATTAGAGCTCTTCCATGGCCTAAGATGGGGTTTAGGATTTAGGGGTTTGGGGTTAAGGAGTCTTAAGGGTTTAGGGGTTTTGAGGGTTTGGGGTTTTAGGGTTTAGGGATTTAGGGCTTAAAAGGTTTAGGAGTCTAGATCTCTTGTGAGGGCCTTACTGCAGATGAGCATGGGGGCTCTACATGTATATGTATATACGCAGGTATGTGTGTACATAACACACAAATGCATATATATATATATATATATATATATATAGAGAGAGAGAGTCTTCCATTGCCGATAAGAGGGCTCCTTGAATGTGTGTCAAGGGGTCTATATGGCATAGTACAGCGGTATAGTATTATGTGATAAGAGGGTTCCCTTAAGATTACCACGAGGCTTCATATATGTATCTGTATGTATATATATATATAGACAGATAGATAGATAGATGTTTTGGGGTTAAGGGTTTAGGAATCTAAATCCTTTCCATTGTGTCGACAAGGGTTCATTTAAGGGTAACAGGTATATTATATAGGTATAGTATTATACAATCAGCCTTCCCATTGGCTAGCAGAGAGCTCCTTCATAAGCGCAATTACTACGAAGGCTAGATATAGGCATAGGTGTTTAGGCTTGAGGGCTGTAGAGCTCTTCCATTGCTTGTAGAGCCTAGAGTTCTATTAGGTTTCATTCCGATTTTGTAGGGTTCCTGCAAGAGTGTTCCTTAAGGTATATGGCACTATAGCACTTAAAGGCTTCCTTCAATAAGGGTACGATAAGAGCTGCATAAGGTCTATAAGCTCGTCTGTTGCTTGGAAATCTGGCAAGGGCATGGTTCTCATCTTCCTTATCTTCACAGACACAAGTGTTGGCGAGAGTACAGCGAGCAGACTAGAAATTGGCCATGGCGCTCGTCCCTTCTGTGATTTCATCCGTGCTAATCTTGCTTGTGACATTTGCGGCGTGCAGCGAATTTTGTGTACTCATCATTGCACTGGTTCTCATTGCTCTTCATGTCCCCTCTCTGGCCTCCGATTATCAACTGTGTTGCCACGATGGCCCCTGTGATGGTGATAATATAAACCACAACATTACGTCTCACCACATACCTGCAGATGCTTGTGGTATAGCAACCATCACAGCGGCCGTTGTACTTTTTCTTGATATGATATAGCCATGTTATAGCCATTAGCACCACCGCATCAGAATCACTCAATGTGCTTTGCCTCTGATCTCCAAACGTCTTGGCTTTCGAAAACAGCACTGAGGCCAGAGCTCAACGGCTCGCGGTGGGTTCGTCGAGTAGTGTTCCATTCTTTGCCGTCTCCATCGGACAGAGAACGGAAAGGATCTACGAAGGATGGGATGTAACCGTCGAGGCTCCTGGGGTCCTAGGGTGCCGGGTTGCTGCACCCGTGAACTCAAGTAGGTTCAAGCGTCGCTCTGCTGGCCCCTTGCGAGCCGTTACATCCGTCCTAAACCTGCAAGGTACATGAACACGATTCAACCACTGGAGCCAGTAAGTGGCTCAGGCAGTGGCACTGTATAAACAAGGAGAGCGCTACCATGAATGTTGCATGTCGCGGGAGAAGTTGCTGTTTTCGTCGACAGCGTTGTCACATTAGCAGTGGCAGTAGTGGCGGCATGCAAGTACATTCATTGTATTTATGACTATGCCTGCGACAAGTCTGATGGTCCTGATGATGATGACGATGATGATACTGATGCTGATGAAGATGATGCTGCTGATGACGATGACGATGATGGCACTGATGCTGATGCTGCTGCTGATGATGTTGATGGGGACATCGTCATCATTGTCAATGTAATATGACTATTACTGCTAGCATCATTATTGTTCTGATTTGTTGCTCTTGTGGCCGCAGCAGCATCAGAAGGACGATAAAAGAGAGTACTGGCAGTCGCGCATGTAAGTTGAGATCTAGAAGTGGCACCAGCAGACGTAGTAGCACCAACATTTTTGTTGCAAACAGCTGTGGCGAAATCGTCACTTGCAGAGACATCTTGCTGGGCTGTCATCGAGGCTCATGACACTCGCCTAAGACTTGTATCGCCACATTCCCCCAAAACGGGGTCTATAACTTCGGAATCCTCCCGACTCTAAAAGCAAACATCTTTGGTAATCTGTGATCTCGTGCTCAGCCAGTGCAGAAACACGGGGAACGGCAGTCCACCTAAAAGGTAAGTTGTTGCCGGCCCTGAGGCAGAAACGCAGAAAGCCCTGAGTGTGCTTCTTGCTTCTGACATCATCGTTCTTGCTGCTCTTGCATTGAATAGCTGCTAGCGTTGTTTCATGTTTTGTACTGTATCGTTGGCTGAAGCCTAAGCCCGAAACCCCCAAGTAGAAAGCCCTAAACCCTGAACCCCTTAAGCTTTCAATCCTGGACCCTATGGTACCCGCACAGGGAATCTTTCTAGTACCCTATACCTTGTAGAAACCTCTAAGACTCTCAGCGCTGACGAGGAGTTCCAGCCTCAAGATGCCCACAGAGCGTTTGAAGCCGCTTGGAGGGGGCCTCCACAAACAGTTAATTGAGGGTTCGAGTTCGGGTTTTCTTAAGACAAAAGTTAAAAACACTATAATGATGGCTGTCTATTGGTCATACAAAAGTCTCGAAGCTATCATGACTTTCGACCTCAAGCTTTCCGATTGCGACTTGCAAGGTGCAGAGTTAGTTAAATCACTTTGCATGTTGCCAACCCTAAACCCTAAAACCCTAAACCCTAAACCCCTAAAGCCTAAACCCATGACCCTAAACCCTAAACAAGTCAGGTTGCCCTTGTCGGCTGTGACAGTGCGTTGGCCATTCCGAAACCCCAGGGGCCGAAGGCCCGAACCCTGGAACCTGAAACCATGGGGTTTAGGGTGTTTAGGGTTTAGAGTGTTTAGGGTTTAGGGTGTTTAGGGTTTAGGATGCTCCGGTACATGGTATGACTTCGTCGGCGCACGCTCTGGTTCGCGACACTCTAGACTCTAGCCCTACCAAGGTCTTTGCACGTCTTGAGCGAGCCTTGACCAGTAGTACATCTAAATGCTCTATCCCAAGCGCTAGCACCCTAAATACCTTGTCATACCTTGTCGAGGGGCCGTAGTAGTTTGAATCGGGTGCGGAGGTATAGTTTGCAAGCCAGACAGCAATGGGGTACGATTGGCAATTCGTACTCGCCCCGACCTTTCTAGCAACCTTGATAGACACCAGCAGCCAACCTTCGGAGGAGTGACAAGTTTTAGCGTTTGGAGTTTAGGGGTTTGGGTGGTCAGCATTTTGAGGTTTCAGTTCAAGGTGTAGCCTTCACCTGTTCGGCACGGGCGGGATTTTCTGCTTTCGTCTTGAAGTATCCCACGAGACTCACTGGAGGCTAAGATGCCACCGAACCCACGACTGGAAAATGTCACCCTGAAGCAATGCTGAAAAGCCGACGAGTAACTACCAAGCGACCCTAAACCCTGCCAACCGAACTGACTGTAGAATCCCCAAACCCGAAACTCATACAGCTACAGCTACAGTGCCCTTACAGGAGCCTTTTAGGGAGCCTTACAGAATCTTATCAAGGCGCGTTACGACAAACAAACTAACAAAACCCAAAACCCTGACATGCTGAAAACGCCTCCGAAACCCTAAAGCCTTATAGCTACCCGTGCAGTAACCCTTTGAATAGCACTTTGTAGTGACCCTTGCAGTAGCCCTGACAAAACCCTCAACCCTGCCCTAAAATCCTAAATCCCCGAACCTTAAAACTCCGAACGCTAAAGAAATAAAAAACCCTAAACCTTAAACCCCCAAACTCCGAACCCAAAACCCCCAAACCCTAAAACCCCGAACCTTAAACCCTAAGACTCCGAACCCCAAGCCTCCAAAACGCTAAACCCCCAACCTAAAACCCTAAAACTCCGAAGCCTAAACCCCCAAAGCCCTAAAACCCCGAACCTTAAACCTTAAAGCTCCGAACCCTAAACCGCCAAAGCCCTAAACCCCGAACCTTAAACCCTAAAACTCCACACCCTAAAGCCCTAAAGCCCCCGAACCGTGGATCCCTTTAAAGGCCTAGGTGGGGCTTTTAAAGCCTTTGAAAAATATTAGTAAATAAGATCCTCTTAAGCCCAATACGGGAAAATATAAAATGTCCCAAAGCCCTACCTAGAGGAACCCCTATAGATCCCTTTAAGGGAATCCCCCACATCAAACCCTAAAGTCGAAACCTCCCAGAGCTGCCCCAGCACCGGATGAAGAGCACCGGCCAACGTCCCCAAGCACTGGAGGACGGCGAGGCCGAGCCTAGGGTCTAGTCGGGGGGTTCAGGGTTTCGGGTATAGGGTTTAGGGTATAATATAGGGTTCAGGGTTTCGGGGGCTCCTTTTGGGGGGTTTCGGGGCTTCGGGGTGTAGGGTTCCTTGGGTCTAGTAGGGGGGCTCCCTGCTTCCGCTTCAGGGGTTTCCGGGTGTAGGGTTTTAGGGGGTTTAAGGCTTAAGGGGTTTAGGGAGGCAGGGCTTTTAGGGTCTAGTTGGGGGTTCCTGTTTGAGGGGTTTAGGGTTTTAGCGGTTTTGGGATTAGGGGTTTAGGGTTCAGGGCTAGAGGGATTAGGGGTGTAGGGTTCAGGGGCTTAGGGATTATGGGCGAAGAGGTTTCGGGGTTTCGGGCTTTGGGTTCAGGGAGCTAAGGTTCCCTTTTCAGGGTTCGTTTCAAGCTAGGACGACAACAACGCGGAGCGGCACAATCCAGGAGCCTCCCAAGCACCCCTCAGCCCTAATCCTTCCCTAAACCCCCAGAGCCCTACGGCCTACAGGCCCCCGAAGTGCCAACCATCCCTAAAGTCACATCGCCAAGGAACCCAGGAGGTTCCATCGGATGATGCCTCGGCAAAAACTGACAAATGCCAGTATTGGTTTTTCACTATTAATTGTTATTATTGTAGTACTTTTATTTGTTATTCTTAGTGTTGTTATTCATAATACTATCATTATTATTATTGTTTCAATTGTGGATGGATCCATCGTTTGAATAGGGCGTTGGGGTTTATTGTAGTATAGCTTGAACAAGCCAGTAAGGGGTAAATATCCAGGCCCCTTCATTGATTGTGGAACTTCGGCCAGCTGAAGTTCACGGCTGGGTGGAGGCAGAAACAGTGTAGGGCGGATAAACTTCCTTCATCAAAGCCCTAATCCCCGGTGCCATGTGCAGTCACCGAAAGCCTAAACCCCTAGACCGGGTCGCTGCAAAAAGAGCCAGCTTAGGCTGGTGCGCACAGACCAGCAGCCAGACCAAAAGCATTTCCTGGGCACGCCAGGAGTTGTGGTGGCAAACAGAAAGGTGAAATTGAGGCGCAAACCCCAAAGCCGGGGGTTTTGGTGTCGATGGTTTCGGGTGCAGCGTCCAACTACAGAAGGACAAAACCAGGCATGCTAACCCCCTCCCTTCCTGAGCATAACAGCATAGCCTTTACAGCCCCATCTAGGCTCTCCGAAGCCACTGAGCCATTTGATCGTGCAAGCAGGGCGCGCTGGAAGGCATTGAAGGACTTGTTGTGCTTGATCTGATTGCCTGTAGGCCTCCTCCAGGTGCCAAAATGACTTTGTACCAAGGAAGTATGCCGTGACTGGAGAGAGAGAAAGAACAAAGAGAGAGAGAGAGAGACAAAGAGACAGAGACAAAGAAAGAGAGTGAGAGAGACATATGTATGTATATATATATATATATATACACACATAAAATTCATCTGTATGTACATAGTTACACTGTATATGTTTATACAACTATATATTTGTATGTACATATGCGTACATACATGTGCATTCGTCTCCGGACGGGTGCGGTAGACAAAGAAAAGTTCGCAGAAAGGTGCCGCTGGTCGTACACATAGACCGAGCTCTCATCAAAGTTTACCAGGGTGCGTAACGGATACACAATTATTTAGCTTGTCTCGTAGCTTCTTCGATATCCGATATTCATTCCTCGCCCATCGGGTGTCCTAGCAATGCCCCCTCGAAGTCGTCAGTGGTGCTGTCGGCTTCTGCTTTAGCTCGTGCACACCTGGCGCCAGAGAGGAGTTAGTCGGGCTACAGCTGCCAGAGAGACAGCACGAGTTGCTTTCTGCGCTGTCCTTATCTCTGACAGCCTGGTTCAGAACACTAAGCCCTAACGAGACAAGGGTTTGGGGTATATAACAGTATGATACTGGATACGAACAACTGTGGCCCGTATCTGACCTATCTTACATGCCCTTCATGGGACGATCCGGCCGAGGCCCAGGCTGGAGTAGCTGTGAGACTGTCCGGCACAGAACCGGCATTCCCGGCAGCAGCGCCGGATTCATGAGGGCTTTCAATCTGAGCAGCGCGGAAGAGGTTTGAGGGTTGGGGCTCAGTGGAAGACATGACGGACCATGTTACCACAGCGACCGCCAGACCGCCCGGAGCCCCATCGATTGCTGAGATCGGCAAAGACTTAAAGATCCAAAATGGCCCTTGCAGCGGAAGCATCAATCCCGAACCCGCGACCCCAGAAAGTATCAATGCCAGAAAAAAATTCGCCATCTCACCCATGTCTAAGGCTCCCACAGCAGGGGCCACAAGATAGATCTCAAGGACAGCCTCGCAGCGATCAGTGCGTGTGCTTTGAGTAGGTGATGTTACGTCGGTCAGCGGACGCCCTCCTCTTTACCTTAACCATAATCTACATGGCCGTCTCCATCACCATCACCCCATAGTCACTATACATCAACATCATGACCGTCATCTAGATTTAAACTTCAGTCACTGTTGTCGCCTCGTCGATAATTGTAATCGCAGGCGTTGGTACGGTCATGTTGCTGCTTTGATCGTTGTGATGTTTGTCGTCGTGGTCACTGACTGTGGTCGTCCTTCACGTCCATGCCTCGTCGCCATCAGCCATCGTCACCCGTGTCCCCCGCCGCCACCCTCTCCACCACCCTAGCTATAATTACCACCAGCAGCACCAGCGACAGCACCGCCGCACGAGCTGAATCGGACAACACCAGCAGCCGTAGCGAGCCAGCAACAGCAGCGGCAGCAGCACTGCCACCAACACAACTAATCAACTACAATGCCAGCGCTCCCCTCAGCGTGAGATCATTGCTGTTAGAAGCTGGTCGTTATCACTACCAGCATCGCCCCGTCGTCATCAACATCACCATCTCTAGCGTCAGCATCACCATCATCATCAACAACACCGTCATGGTCCTCCTCCTCCTCATCACCTCATCACCTCATCTCATCATCATCATTATCATCGACAGCACCATGTCACCATCGTCTCTCCATCACGACGACCATAATAATATTTAAAGTCGTTATCGTCGTCATCATCAACACCATCATCGTCAAACACATGAGTCATCATCATCATCATCATCATCATCATCATCCTCGTCGTCATCATCATCAGCATCTTCTTCTCCTCCCTTACCAACAACATTGTCGTGACCACATTGCATCTTGCTGAATACTCGAAATAAGTCCTGCGCGGCATCCAAGGAGGGCGATGCGAAAACTGGTATGGAAAGCAATGCAAACAGGGAAGTGGGACAGTGTAAACTCGAGTCCTTGTCAAGATCGATGCCCTGTGCAGCCCTCAAGCAGGAATGGGGGGTGCGGAGTGCCTGGATTGGGCAGCATCGACGAGCTGGTCAAAAATGGATCCAGCCTGACAAGTCAGCTGGCCGGGGCTGGAAAGCACGAGGCAAAACCCTGCACGATTTTGGCCCGGCACGAGAGCTCCTGAATCCTAAAGCCAGAAACTTGAATGAAGGAGTTCAGCACTTCCCCACCATGAGGAGGGCACACGACTCCGCACTTCCTCTGCCGTGGGACCGTCGCTGCGGTAGCCCTGGCATGAACTTGACTCTTCTGACTGACAATATTATCGGAAATGCTCTTCGCAAGCAGTCTTCGTGCTGTCATCGTCGCTAGCAGTCGTCGTCGTACTTGTGCTGGTGCTAGCACATGTGTTCGTAATTCATGCTAGAGCCAGTCGTAGACATCGTAGAAGTAGCTAGTGTTGCTACAGTCGTAGTTGGGGTAGTAGTCGTAGCAGTCCGCTTAGTGGTAGTAGTAGTAGTTGTTGTTGTTGTTGTTTTTGTTGTTGTTGGTCGTGGTCGTGGCAGTGGTTGTGGTAGCAGCAGCAGCAGCAGTAGTAGGAGGTAGTAGAAGGTAGTAGTAGGTATAAGTAGGTAGAAGGTAGTAGGGAGTTGGTAGTCGGTAGTAGGTAGTGACAGTAGTAGTAGTAGTAGTAGTAGTAATAGTAGTAATAGTAGTAGTAGTAGTAGTAGCAGTGGCAGTGGCAGTAGCAGTAGCAAGAGGGAGTAGGAGCAGTAGCAGTACCAGTAGCAGTAGCAGTAGGAGTAGTAGTAGTAGTAGTAGTGGTAGTGGTAGTAGTAGTAGTACTACTACTACTACTACTACTAGTAACTAGTTTATAGTAGTAGTAGCAGAAGTTAGCAGCAGCAGCCGTGGCAGTGGCAGTATTTCGCAGTGGCAATAGAAGTTGTTGCATGAAGCGCTGGCAATGCTATTGTTATTTCGGCCTTGTTCTTCTAGTACCGGTCAGGGTGAACTTGAACTTGCTCTGATATTAGTATCCAAATCTTTACGGGATTGGAAGAAGGATTGCTGCTAGTCGTTCAACCTAATAAGCAACACCGCTTCAAGATATGAAGAATTCTGGCAGAATTCGAGTGATGACTCAGGCTGTCGTCGTTGATGCTAGCGTGGTGGCTTCTCCGTGTCCATGGCCTTCGAAACGAACTTGGGCATGTAGCCCTGCTCCGTGTCAGCGACCTGTCCCGACATTGCAGCACGTTGCAGCAGCTGCAGCAGCAACAAAAAAAACGACAGTCATGATGCATTCCTAAAGCCCAAGTCCTGAACCGATGCCCTTCCCTACCAGCATCACGGCGCCAGCTTATGTATGTCATAATACACATTTTGATATTTTATATTATGCAACATGCTATAGCATAGCACGGAAAGTAATGACGTCTCATACTCAAAAGGCCTGGCCTGACTTCTGGCAGTGAGGCGCACCAGCGAGTTGATCAAGTTGTTCACCTGCAAGGGCTGGGTTCCTTTAAGGCCCCTTCTAAAAGAGCGTCTTGAAGGGATCTATAACGGTTGTATAATGAGGGCTGCAGGATTTAGATTTTGATATAGCGGCCTTAACAATTCCAACCTATGTTAAAGTATGACGAATATAGGGATCATACGAAGGTGGTATTACGAACAATTCACTGCAGCGATCTGGGTTTAACAGGGGCTAGTCTTCCGAACCAAAGGGTAGCAAAATCCCAATGATAGACAGTTGGGATCCACGAAGAGATTTGGGGCTTCGAATTCACAGCATCTGCAAGCCCATAACACGTCCTAGTATCTGATAGCATCGTATGTGCCACTGGCATAATAGTATATCTTAGTATAAGAACAACTCAGCTTCGTTCGTAATCCACCAGAGCCGCCTGCATGGCTGTTGCTCTCTTCAATGCCGAGACACAACGCGTGGGAAACGAAGACGTGCGCAAGGTCCGTGACATCAAAAGGACCAGTATATCTGTCAGTAGTAGTTCCACAAGATACGTTTCGACGTTGCCGCCGCAGCTGTTGCCTATTGACACGCTTTCCCGGGAAGAACCAGGCCTGCTCCGTCTTTGCCGCCGCTTTCGCGGCCTTCTTGCCGGACGGCAAGTTGAAGGGGTCACGGAAAAGTTGTTTCAACACGAAGCGAGGATTCACTGCTAATGGGATATGGAGACTGATTCTTCGACACACTTGCACAGACGGTATGTAAAACCTCACCTGCTTCAACCGATGCGACCTCCCTGCTTGAATAACTCCCGCATGCCTCAACCTCGGACTCTAAAATACATCATTCTTCGAGCCTCTGGCGCCCCACTGCCAAGTAAGTCTGCGTTCGCTGCTGCGACCAGTAGCTCTCCCAACATCAGACCTGACTCCCGGCTGCTCTCGTGCAGTCACTTTGGTGCATAAGGTACCTTGCATCCTTTGCGACCCGCTACCATCGGTTGCTCTCTAGCCCACACAGGTCACGATATCTGGATACGATCTACATGCACAAACTTACCAGGACTATATGCTACGAGCGAGCTTGCAGCCTTCGCCTGCAGAAGCACCTGTGAGGCATTCAATTCATCTTCCCTTGCACAGGAGTTGAAGTCAGAAAGTTACTTCCCAAAACTGGCATGGTCATAGTGTGCTGGTGAAACAGTCTTCAAAGGATTTGGGCTTAAAGCTTTACCGCGATCCAGTACGCATCTCCATGCTGCAACAGAGATTACTACGCTTGCCAACTTGTAAACGTTGGCCATCTACGTGTGTCTTCTTCGCTCTCCGTCCTTCTTTGTGTTCTTTTCTGTCACTGCTGCTTTTGTAAACTATACCTGTCCAGCTGCGCATGTTGTACCGTACACTCGGCAGCCACAGCCGTTGCAGATAAGAGCCTCCGCAGACGCTGAATACATCAGCCACTCCATAAGTAATTACAAATCGGCACACCCCAAAATCGCGGTCAACCAGTAACATAAGGTCTCAATGACTCAAGCTAAACTCAGCTAAAACCTTAAGCCCCAACCCTTACGGTTGAAGGCTTGTGCCGCGGTGCCGACGGTGGGATCGTGATCGAGAAGCAGCCTTGAATCAAGAAGAATGGGTTTAGGCTTTCGGAGGGTTTAGGGTCAAAGCAATGCAGGCACTGGGACTTAAAAGAGTGCAGTTATTGCTGTACTGTAACTGTATTGGGATGCAAATGGAATCTAGTACAAGTCGATCAACGATACAGGGCTGGTAAGCATGAACTACGGTTGAAAGCTATCTTTTGCCCAGCCCGACTGGAATGGTGGTCATGGACGGGCACGTCGACTTTCGGAACAACGATTTAGACTTCTGACAAGGGTAGGAGACGAGGTTTCAACTTTCAGCATTCGGGACTAGGATTCGGGGCTCGGTAATGCTACTGCTCCGTTCGTCCTCTGGAAACGAACCAAGGAGGAATGATCATGGCGACAATACTTGTTCTGACTAGCGGTTCACAGCACTGTTATCGCGTGCTACCTCTGCTGATCATCAGAACAGCTATGCCTGCATTTCGACCTGGTGGATACTGTGGTTGAGAGCAATATTTGCAAGGCTACTTAGGTCAAGCATCTCGTTCATGCTGGGTGTAGTTGTGGCCCTACCGGTGCCACAAAAGACACAAATCGGACGGTGCCAATGTATACAGATGTATATATATACATAACACAAAGCTATATGCACGCTTCTGCCTACGCATGTGTCCACAGATGCAGATGGGTAAATCACAGGAACAGCACCTTGGATTTACTTTGCAGTACCATACACGCCCTAGCAAATGCCACATGTAGAAAGCATTGAGGCTCGCTTCTCTGACACCTTCAAGAGCCAGCAGACCCAAATCTAATCATCGAAAATCCAACATCAAAGCGGGATTCCTGGCCAGGTGGCTGCTGAATGCCTTCAACGATGTTGACAGCTCCACTAGCAGCCCGCCCTTCGGCTTGGGACTAATGCAGGCAGCGATGTTTCATCTTAACCTGCAAAAAACCTTATATTGTGAACAGAAACATTTATAACTTTATAACCAATGGAGACAACTCAAAATGAGCCCGAGCGGACAGGACCGAAACCAACAATCGCTGCTGTAATACCTAAGCAAAATGACAATGTTTGCAACGGCATTGGCTTGGTGCATGTTATCACCCGCCTACAGGCTGGGTAGTTTCGGGCTGGGTTGACACTTGAAACCAAATTCTAGTCCCAGTCGTTCAGAGTCATTGTACGAGACTGCCCAGCAAGCAATTTCCACAAACTTGCTTCTGTTTGTGGGTGTAGTGCATGTGCAAGAGCTTGGTGGGCATCATCGGGTATCTTTTGCCGTTTCGGCTGAGGCCTTGAACCATTGCAGTCATACATGATAGGCCTTGGCGATGTGCGTTCTGTGCGAGCAACAGTATTGGGAGGCTCAGGGGACCAGCGCATAGGTTATAAGTAAGGCTGTGGATGGTTGTCGGTACTTGATCTCCCTGTGTCGACAACTTGATTCAGGGTGACCCTAAACTATGAACCCTGATTTGTGTCCTCGAAGTACATGAGTCCTTTGGACCCGTATAAGAGGCCTGTAAGAATCCTTATCGGAATCCTTAAGCAAGCCCTTTCTAGGAACCCTTCTAAGAATCTGCAGAATTCTTATAGAAATCTTAAAAACAAGCCTTCATAGGAACCCTTATAAAGAATCCTTGTGAGAATCCTTAAACAAACCTTTTATAGGAGCCCTCTTAAGGATCTTTATAGGAATCCTCCAACTCTGCCCTCTCCAGGAACCCTCAAAAGAACTGGGCTTGCAGAATGGAAAGCTGACTCACGGTGCGAGATGTATGGAAGCAGAAGACTCTTTCAATCCCCGGAGTGGAATCTTTAGTGAAAAGGCTTAGACGATAGGGTTTCATGGGGCTCTAGGAGGCTTTATTTATTATCAGGTGTTATACGACTTTACTTGATTTGTGTGGGGCAGATGAATAGGAAAGATTCTTGCGGTCTCGACTCTAACAGTCTCAGTTGAATAATTGACGGATCTCTGGTCTGGCCGGTAGCTCCCCTAAATGCCAAGTTTCTACACCCCACACTCCCGGAACCTCTAAACCAAAAGACCCAAAATCCCAAGCCGGGAAACTCTACACTCGAAAAACCCTTGAACAAAAAAGCCTAGGTAAGTAACCCAAAACACTGGAACCCTAAACACAACGACCCTCCACATCAAGCCTCAGATTTAGGGTCGTAAGGATAACCCGTAAACCTTTAAACCCCCTAACCCCTAAACCCCGAATACAGGGCCTAAATAATTACCAATACTATGTTGGAGGTCCCTTAATCTAATTACAGTATAATATACCCCAAAACCCTATTCTAATCATTGAGGCCCCTATATTATTGTACCCGTATAGTATCCCTTATAGTAACCCCCTATAGATCCCTTCAAAGGAACCCGATTCTAATTATTAAAGCCCCTATATTATAGTACCCTTACAGTATCCCTTGTAGCAACCCCTATATTATAATACCCTTATAGTATCCCCTATAGATCCCTTTAAAAGGAACCCGAAACCCTAAACCCCAAAACCCTAAACCCCAAAATCCTAACCCCTTCACCCCAAAGACCCGAAGCCCAAAGAAACCTCCCAGGAGGTGACGCAGAACCATCAGCGAAGCCAGGCGTTCCTCACGGCTGCCCTTCGCCTGCACCCGGGCCCTCAGGTCATTCTCTGAATTCGGGTCCCTTGTTGGATCCTTTGCTATGAGGGTGCCGTACTATGTTGGGGACCTAAAAGGGGACCCTGATTTACAGAACTACCCATGTGGTGGCTCGGGTTCCGGACGCTTTTTTGAAACAGTGTGTTGGGGGCCTAGGGCTTCAGGGTTTTGTGGGGTGCAAAGTTTTTTTGCGCAGGCTGTTAATGCATTTCTGCGCGCTTGGAGTTGGATGCTTGGGGTCTAGATTGTCTAGAGGCTAGGGACGCAGGGGTGCGATGTAAAGGAAAGGCCCCAGGATCAAGGCCATGAATGATCATAGTTTGGATCTGGATGCTGAGGTTGATGCTGCTTCATAGCATTGGCAACTTCAATAGTCGTCCGGTCTTCACAATATCTGTGCACTGGAGGACACTCTATAGCATATAGACTCTGAACCCATGAACCTTAAACTTTAAACCCTTCAGCCTGTAAAGCCTTCTGTGTTCGAACCCTGGGATCCTGCCCCCTGAATCAATGAATCAATCAATCCTTGCGTGCCCGCCCCCCACAAAAGCCCTGAATCAGTGAATCCCCAACCCACCCCAAACCACAGAGATCCTCAACCCCCGCTCCCATAAACCCATACTACACGCCTAATTCCCAGACCATAATCTTTAAAAGCCCAAACCCCAGACCTCAGAATCCGAAAATCTAAAGCCGTTACACGCTGGGCCGCTCCTTCTGCAGCAAGAAGCCAAAGGTCTCCGAGGCAAAGCACTCGGCGAGGATTTCGAAGCATTGGAGAAGCTCCGCCTCTTTGGTTCTGTTTTCAGATGAGGAGCATTGTAAGGGGTACTGCTATAAGGGTTGCCGCAAGAGTTATCACCACGTTCTTTTTCGGGTTATATACGAGGTCTCTAAGCAACTTACCATCTGAGCTACCCATTCTCACATGTTTGTTTTGACATTCTACAACAGATTGTATGACTGCCAAAATATCCGTTTTCGTAGCCACACGGATGTTTAGGGGCTTTCGGGTTTTTTGATTTTACCAGCAGCTTGTGAGGTTTACTCCGCCAATAACTTCTCTAGGTTGGCGTGGTGGCTGTGAAGCAAAAGTGTTGTTTCAGGGTTGTGGGTGTTCGGGCTTCTGGGTCTAACTTCTGCTGTCAGTTGGGTCCGGACTCGGGCATCAGTATCCTTACAATCACGGTTTCTGGATCAGAGACTTAGGTTGGGGTAGCTGATAGACTGAGGCGAGGACGCACCAGCGCTGCAAACTTCCCAACTGTTCTCGTAGACTTGTATGGTGTGCTGTGCAGCGTTGTTGTGCTTTTGGATTTTCATGGCGTTTCATGAACTGTCGGTGGAGGAGGTACCATGGATTCTTACGGGGTCTGAGGCCTGAAGTAGCAGGGTACGGCTTCATTGAAGAATACAGGCGGCCTGGCTTTGCAAGGCCTCATGGCTCAATCCAGGCTCCTGCCGGTGCTTTGTGCGTCTTTGTGTATGGTTGAATCTATTTGTGTATGTCGGTGTGTGTATGTCAATGTGCGTATGTCCTGTGTGTGTATATATGTAGGTAGGTCGTATAGGTAGGTAGGTTGGTATCTTTGTGCAGATGGCTGGCTGGCTGGCTGAATGGCTGGAAGGCTGCCTGGCTGGATGAATGGAGGTAAGTCCGTACCTCTGTAGGCATGCATGCATGCGTGGATGGATAAATGGATAAATGGATACATGGATGAATGGATGGCTGGGTATGTGGATGGATGGATGGATGGATGGACGGACGGAGGTGGATGCACGCACAATCATGGCACACATATACTTATTTCGAGGTTACATACAAGCGTCACCGTCACGAGCAATCCAGCAACGATGGCATTAGTATGTGCAGTCGACAATGAAACACACAGACACACAGAATTCCTATTGTTAGGACCGGGCTCCAGCCGATGAAGCCTAAAGAACTGAGCAGGAACTGGAAGGTTAGAGTTTAGGGGGGGTTTAGGCCACAGTCCCTATCGCCAGTGGGCACAAATCTGTATTTAGGGATCCAGGTGCATATAGCCGACACACCCAGCGCTTACATGAGTTTGTCTCTTCCTTCCGCTGCTATAGAGGGGCGACTGCTTCAAAGGCATTATAAGGATGGCAGACCCGAAATGAGCCATGGCATGGTACGATTACGCGTCAATATGTTACGCACTTCCTTCCGGTCCTATGCGTGGCGTTGCTGCAGAGTTGCCGTGCTTGCCTTGCTCCGTCAATAACTCCGAAGCCTAATGCCCGCAACAGCCCCGCAGCGACACAGAGCTCCTGCAAAGGGCCCCTGAGAGCAGCCCAGGCGAAGAGAGAAGAGAGCATAGTTTGTAATGTGCTCCTTAGACCAAGGCTTGAAGTTGAAGGAGAACTTAGGACTTAGGCCCAGGGTTTAGCGGTTATGGCTTAGGCTTCGGGGGCTTTGGAAACTATAATTAGTCCGGTAGTCTGCTTAAACACGAAACACCAAGACATGTGATCCATCGGACAGCACGCTCGCATCCGCTGGCAAAACAGCTTGTTTCAGCCAAGTGTCTCCAGTGTGAGTATTTCTGGATCGGCGTCAATGCAAGCCTTCCAATCACAAGCTACAGCGGGAAAGCGTAATGTCCCGGATCGGCGCATAGGGCAATGTTCGAGCGCCGTGCATCTAGTCAATCTAGTCTAACCCTCTTTACCTCCTATTCCAACACAGCCGTTGCTGCATGCACAGGACATAAGCACAAGGCATGGGGAAGGACTTTACCTTGGTAATCCTGAGTTTCGGTTGCAGACCTTCTTGGCTTGAAGCATCGTCAGCGGCCCAACCTGCAACCCTGAATGTGACGTCATAAATCAACGAAACTCATCTCCAAGAACCCAAACCTCAAGCTTGAAGTCACAAACCGAACATTCCTGCGCAAGGCCTGTAGGGCCAGCGATGCCCCACGGAGCAGTCGCAGAGGTGGCAAGGGGCTTGCTGCCGTTGTGAAGGCACCCTGCGGAATTGCGACAGCTTTGTCGACTAAACATCCCCCAAAAAGAGAGATCATGTTGCAGCTGAAATGGAGTGATATGACACGTCGCTGACTGGAGACAGGTAGAGAAAGGTCGGTATCTAAAGCAGAAACTATAGTATACTTTAGTTATAAGAAGGAACCCCCAAAATAGTATAGGTAACTATTTAGGCCCCTGTCCTGTAGTACATGTTGCATTGGCTGACTGGTTAGCACTGCAAAAATTGCTGGTGCTGGGTCTCTGGGCAAGGTTTGCGCGGATTTTTTTCATGTTTTGGCACGCGGATTTTTTGGCCGGCAGTGCAGGCTAAGTTGTGCGCGGATTTTTGCGCGGAGTTTTTTTGAGGGACATAGAATCTGAAGAAAATCCGCAGCAAAATCCGCGAGAAAATTCGCACGCAACTCCGCGAGACAACCCGGCAGGGCCATGCAAAGAAATCCGCGAAAAATCCGTTGCCCAGACAGCCAACCCTAAAAATTGTGCTGGTGCTACAGCTTGCCACAGTTGCGTCAGCAATGCGTTACGACTACTGACGACTGTGTAGTTGTTGCTGTCGAAAGGACCTGTCATCTTTAATCGCTGATACTCTTCGACTGTATCAACTCATTCTGTACCTCAGAATAGGTCGCAGTGCACTCCCGAACGACCATGCCGCCCTTTGCTACGCGAAGATACACTTCCACCATGCTCCACGATGCTCTAGTACTCTAGTATACGCGCCCTACCCTACCGTGCTATCTACCACCTGCTGCAGGGTCTGCACAGAGATGTAGTACAGTACAATGCTACAAGATGTTGCATGCTAAATGGCCTGGAGTTTGAGCTATCAGGGCACATCCCCATGCAGACATAACGTGAGAGGACGACAAAAAAGATATCGGGGCCTTAATAATTAGAATAGGGTTGCGGGGTATTTATATTATACACTAATACTATAATAATTATGGTAAGGAACTTTCAAAATTGTACAGGTAGTTATTACGGGGTATATTGTACTATAATAAATATGGTAAGCAACTCCCAAAATTGTATAGGTAATTATTAAGGCCACTATATTGTGCAAAGCCGGCCTGGCGGGACAACAACGACGCGATATGCTCTAGCCTGGTGCAAACATCACATGGGAATTCAGGTTTTAGGGTTCAGGGTTTAGGGAGGGTTCCCTGCTGCCACCTTGAGGGGCAGCCTGTGGTTAAGGGCTCAGGTGTGAGCTTCAGCTCATTCGGGCACAGGCGGAGAGAGTGTTACGGCGACGTCAGAACTTCAAGCCGCTCGGATCAGAGAAATGCCGCTAAGTGGCAAGGAATCAGCATTTGTCAGGAACTGATCCTTTGGAATGACGAGGCTGATGTGCCCCAAGGTCTCAACAGCTGCCACCCGAAGGTTCAAGTCCTGGTCAAGCACAGAATGGCATTGGTCCCGACTTTCTGTTCCAACGACCGATGCCATGTGGCTTGTCGCTGCTAACAACACGAAAGAGTATGACATCTGCCTAAGCCTGTTTAAGTTGTGTGACAAGTGAGCAGCAGCAACAGTGGCCTGGGCAATTGCACATGTCCTAGTGGCCTAGTATGAATGGCATCCAGCCACTTGCAATATCTTCAACGCTCTGACATTTCCCGAACTCCTTCCCCGCCAAACACGTCACCCTTGACACAAAAATCCAGCCCCGGAACCTGCAGCTCCATGTTCGTCTGCGAGGGGTTAGGCTGTCGATTATGTCAGGGTTATATCATACCCAAGAAGCTCAAGCGCTGAGGGTTGATTACCCAGTCCCGCAGTGTCCTTCCATGAGGGCCAAACACTCATGACCAATGCGAAGACAGCACCCAGGATCTGCGCTGCCTGGATAGGAAATGGCTCCGGCTTCGGGCTTGGGTTTGTTTTTTTAAATAGGGCTCCTAGAGTCGAGGATCCAGAACTTCAACAACACTTCGGATCTAGAGTCTGGGGTTTAGGGCTTAGGCCTAGGCCCCTTTTTATTATGAAATGCTGTATTAGTGTCGGCAAGTTGGCATCTCTGAGGTCGAAAGGTTCGTTAAGAAACTTCGCTAACCTCCAACCCCGTCGACAGAGGCTGGACGTCTCTTCCAGCCGCCCCGAGCAAAACAACCCTGAATGTTCATTTGTCAGACACGAGACAGAAGCACATCTTACTGAAACAACGCCTCCTACGCTGCCTGACAGCCTGTTCCCATCATGACTGCATGCCTTCTTGAAGTCGTCAGGAAGGGCACGCGCAGCCTTGGGGGTGTCGTTCAGTAGCGAGGCTTTGTGGAGGAAGAGAGTGTTACCCCTCCTAGGATCGAAGCTTAGGCTTCGGAACCCCGTAACTGTCGCTCCTGGACATGCTTGCGGTGCCTCTGCTGCCACTACTACAGGTACTCCATGGTTTTGCTCCTACACTGCCTTTGTCGACATTGCAAACCTCGCTGTTGCTGAGTCTACTTGTTTTGCTGAAAAGTGGTGGTAGTAGCAGCAGTACATCATGACGGCGGTAACGACCAGGATAACGTGGTTGCTGCTGAGAATAAGCGGCATGGTTTTGATTATGATCATACTGGTGTTGGCGGCGAGTATGGGTGACGATCGATGACACCGGGAGTTTCTGCAAGTCGGACTACCCTGGTTTTCGGGTCTATGCTAGAATCGCGTACTTTCTGAGCCTGCCATATGCCTGTGCAGAGGGAGGGCTACGAAAAGCGAAGCTGCAGAGCACCAACATCGCAGGTTCAGAGTGTAGGGACACCCCTCCGCAGCTGCTCTGATGAAGCGGAGCGTTTTCACTGAGCCTTCTTGACCCCAAATCCCTTTGCTTAACAGACGCTTCCTAACCTTGATATTGGTATACGAGCCCCAAAGTGCAGCTGAGCGGCCCCACCCTTGCCTGCACTTCGGATCACTTTGGAGGCCTCGGCAAAGTCTCGGGTGAAGGTCGGATCGCTCACGTCCAGGGGCTCGCTGCGGTCTGTCGCACAACAGACCATGGCTACACCTTAGTCGTGGGTAAATAGTCGGAGTGAGTTTCCGTACATACATATAGGTACAGATGCATGTGCCTTTGCATGTACAAGCATAGGTCCGCACATACATACATACACATACACATACACATACACATACACATACACATATACATATACATACACATACACATACACATACACATACACATACACATATACAGATACATATACATATACACATACACATACATACACACATACATACATGCATACATGCATACATGCGTACATGCGTACATGCGCACATGCGTACATAAATACATCCATCCGTCCGTCCGTCCGTCCATCCAGCCATCCACCCACCCACTCACCCACCCACCCATGCATCCATCCATCCATCCACCTAGACATACAAACAAACAGACAGGCAGGCAGACATACAAACCTACCTAGTAGATAGACAGATAGCTACATAGCTAGATAGATTACATAGATCGATCAATCGATCCATCGACAGACCGATAGATTGATGCATCGACAGAAAGATAGGCAGCTAGATAGATAGACAGAGATCGACAGATCGATAGTTCGATAGAACGACAGATCGACAGATTCACAAATCGATGGACAGATCGATGGATCGATAGGTCGGTACCTCGATGGGTACACCGATAGATAGACCGCTGGATAGATAGACATACCTAGCCATCCAGCCAGATTGAGCAAGCAAGCTAGCTAGCTAGATAAATAGGTAGATAGCTAGATCGACGGATAGGCAGGAGATGGATAGACATACAGGTAGATGGCTGGGTAGACGGATAGACAGATGTTTATATGGATGGATATATAGATAGGTATACGTGCACATGATGTATATATATATATAAATGCATATATTCATAAACACACATGCATTGTAGAAGACTTGCATGTGTGAAGAACTAGCTCGCTGGAAGGGAAGCAGGATCATCAAGCAATAGTTTTGCTAGGTTGTGACGGTATTGAGTGGTCTTGCATCTGGGAATGACATCGCAAGGTGAGCACGAGCCGGAGAGCCATATTCGCGGGTATACTACCCTAGATCAACCTTGGAGCCTAAATCCTCAAATCCAAACTCGCGTCACACTCACATCAAACTTCTTTGAAGCAGTGCTTGCTTGGCCACTGAGCGAACACCAGGCACCTTGCGAAGAGCCAAGCATGCGGCAATCAACATGGATACTGTTCAGGGTACTAGGGCCTTGGGATATCAGGCGTCTCTCAGGTTTAGGGTGTAGGGGGTTCCAAGCCCTCCATCAGCCAAAGCATGCAGCGGCCATCCTGCTAAATTCAAAAGGTGAAAGCGAAACAGAGATGCACTTTCAGATGAGATGCGCAGAAGCAGAACAGGAAGGTCTCCACCTCGACAGCTCTGCAGCAGGGCGAAGTACTTTGTCAGAACCTGCACTGGGAATGCCGAATCAACACTGACTGTCCTGAGCATCACTGCTATTCTATTGTGGTCCTTCTGGCTGCCATGTGGACATTGCGGGCCCGACACTGTTCAAAACACGGTATGAGGCAAGCATCTGAAGCAGAGTCCAAGTTTTCAAGAATCGCCATCTGACATGTTCTTCGTTGCATGCCGGCACCTCGTCCAACCGCGACCGAAGGCTCAATGGGAATGTGCTGGCAACCTGGAGGGCAAGTCACAAAGTGCTGAGCTGGCCTAGCTGAACAGTCACGACCAGTTGTGAGTATGCAACTTGTATCTTGGCTGGTCTTTTCACAGCTGTATGGGTAGTTTCCTGACTATACTTGCCAACTGAGTCCTCTCATCCTTGAAATAGGCCTATGCCAACATTTGCAACCCCCAGACAGAGTCTCTCTGTCGTGCTGACCTTGAACAGATCGGTTCGAGGATGCATCTATGCGTGCGCTGCCGTAAAATCAGTTTACATTCTCTGCTTCAGCTTGACTTTCACCACCGAAGCATGCGAAGTCCCTCCGAGCAAGACCTCCGAGAGGATCTGCACCAGCTGCACTGGCAGCTTCTCCTGTGCAAGGCTCAGAGGAGCAGCTGAAAGGCTTGTGATGCATCTAACCCTCTCAAAACCAAAGGCAGGAATCGGAGATTGATCCTGGATCGCTTTCTCGGGTTTCGCTTGCTGCCAGGTTGGAAAATCGAGGAGTAATGATAGCAGGCCCATACACTGACTGACCCTCAGTATCGAGGCATAGCAAGGTATTCACTCCAGCGACCCCGCCAACAGGGACATCTCTTTCTGAGCGAATTTCATGTGTTTCAGTCCTTTTCAGACTTTTCAGAAGAAGATGAAGCAATGCCAGCCAAGAGGTCACCGATGACCTAGGCTTTGCGACAGGCTCTTACTGCTGCTGCCATGCCTCTGACAAAGAACTTGAGTGCGGATGTGGGTACGAATATATGGATATAAACAAGAACATGACGAGGATGTTAACGACTCGGTTTTGATGATTATGGTGATGATGACTTTAAAATAAAAGCTGGCCCTTGTGTACCCGAATTCAGACTGACATAAGAACACAACTGCTACTACATATTATATGTCGCTACTTTTGCTGCTTCTCCCTGCACCTGCTGCTGCTGCTACTGCTGCTGCTTCTACCACACCACCACCACCGCCGCCACCACCACCACCACCACCCGGTACTAGTATTGTAGGACCCTGTAAGAACCCCGAACTTACCCAACCACATGCGGGCATCCGGGCCAAGTCCGGGTGCATCGGGGCCAACTCTACAAGCACGTCGGCTACGGCGCGCTGTCGGGCATCCCCTGCCCCAACCAGGACCTCTGCCACGAGGTGCCTGCTCCGAGCGGGGTGGTGCTATCAAGCGTGAATGAGAGTTTTACTGCGATTCACAAGGGTTTTAACAGCGAGCGAAGCCACTAGTCTTCTATTTGGGAAGCCCCCGAGGCTTGTTTGACAACAGTTGCCATGCAGTGAAATCCCCAACACAAACCAACCCCACCATCGCTTCTGTCTGATAGCTTCCCGCATAAAAGTGGCGACAGAGGGGCGGATGCTTGATTGGTCTGCAACTTCGAGTTCTGCCAAACTCGAACACCAACCTAAACATACTGAAGCCCGGGAACAGTAACTACCCATAAACAGTTGAAAGTCCAAACCGCACTAGCTCGAGGCTGCGGGCTCAGGGTCTAGTAAGTGGTGCGCTAGGCCACACAATCCCTGGAGATTGAACGCCCCCAACCCCAGCACAACCATAATCCCACATCCCATGGCCCAACACGATAAACCTCGAAGCCTGTGAACGGGCAAGCCGGCATCACCAAACTAGCCAACAAGAAACAAAGGAAGGCCTTGCTGAAATGCATAGGGCAAAGGGACACTGTCCATTGCTCCTGAGGCTCCTCTAGACGAAGGATATAGGGTTTACTTAAAGGGTTCCTTCAAAGGGGATTCCGAGTGTTCCTTTTGAAATGCTCTATAAGGCTACTATAGATATCGAAAGACCAAAACTCCAAAGCCCTAAACACAACCCCCGAAACCAGGAATCTGGCCTGGTGAGATTCCTGGCCAAGGTCCGGTCGACCTCTCGTCGCAAGTTACGCGGGCGGACTACGGCAATGCTACGTTAGTAGATGGGCTCTTAAAGGGTGTTCGTCAAGCTCATCGAAACCCTAAACCCTAAACCATAAACCCCTAAACCCTAAACCATAAACCCCTAAACCCTAAACCCTTCAGGTACACTCAGTCTTCAGGTTCACAAGGAGAGAACTTTACTGACGGGATCAGGGCGTTGCGCGTGAAACCTCAAAAGAACCCTGAAACCCAACACCTTCTGAAGGATTTTGATGTCAGCATCTAGTCTTCAGGGTTTCAAGTTCAGGTTCTGGGATGAAGACAGCTTAAGTGCCCACCCCATGAACCGCTACCCCGAGCTCTGTGCCGGAAACCCGGCGTGCTGGTAGTCACTATAAGGCTCCACCTCGCAAGAATCGGACTGAATTAAAAAGGCTGCCGGTAATCACTCGCTCGGCTTTTGCTGTGTTTGGAGTGGTGAGACCCGGGTTTTGGTATGTCCTAACCCATTGTTTTTCCAGTGCAGCGCGCGCAACCTTAGCTCAGTGTCATCATCCCTCGTCAATCCTGCTAGTACAACTCGCCTCTGAACTTCTGCTGTTCCTGGTCCTGGAACTTGTACAACGCCACCAAAACCAAAGCCCCCCGAGAAACACTGAACCCTGCAGAACCCATCAAACCGAATCCCTTAACCCCCGACCCCAAACCCCTCAACACACGATTTGGAAGCACGCGCCAAATCCTTGCCATAACCATGAGACCCGTCTGAAACTCCTACAGCCCAAGACCACCTGAACGCTAACACTCCGAGGGACTTCAACCTGAACCCTCCAACCCCTCAAACCCCTAAAAAGCCCCTAAACCCCTTAAACCCTGAACCCCAAACCCTTAAACCCTTAATTCCCTCAACGCTTTAAAAACTCTTGAACCTTTCACCCCAAACCCTTGAGCCCTAAACAATTAAGCCCTAAGCCCTTAAGCCCCAAGCCCTTAAGCCCTTAAGCCCTTAAGCCCTCAAGCCCTTAAGCCCTAGACCCCAAACGTCCGAAGCACCTCGCAGGGCTTCCCCTCTGCGTCGCTCCGTCTCGTCTCGAGGACTTGGCAGAGGAGCCGAAGAAGCTGGAGCCTTTGAAGTTTCCGACTTAAGGGCTCTTAGACTTTAGGGTTTATGGTTTAGGGTTTCCGATTTAGGGGCTTAGGCTTTAGGGAATTGTGGTTTGGGGGTTTAGGGTTTGGGGGCTTACCTTTGAAGTTTCCGATTTAAGGCCTTGGGCTTTAGGGTTTGGCTTTAGGGGTCTATGGCTTGGAGCTGTCGGGTTTGGGATTTAGGGTTGCTGATCTAAGGGCTTAGGCTTTAGGGATTTATAGTTTGGGGGCTCAGGGTTTGGGGTCTGGGGTATTATAGCGTATGTATGAGGGTATTTGAGTATTGGGCTTAGGGTTCAAGGTTTAGGTATGGGCTTGAAGGTGGAGATCTGCATAGGCTGTCTGTGGTTTCTCAATTTAAGGTTAGGCCTTCGAGGCTTGCAAAGTTTAGCGTTCTAGGGCGATACTGAACAAGCCTTGTAGTCGATAGTTGTCAGGAACGCATGAAGCGATACTACCGCAACGACGAAAACGATGGCACACATCTAGTATGAGTACCACTTCATGACAGCAAAAGATTTTTGGCGACAGCAACAACGGCGATGATGAGAGCAACCCAAACGCACAAAAGCAGATACAACGTGCCCCTTGAGAGTTCACTGAAGATGTAAAGAGACTTGCTATAGCCGACAATGCGCTTTTAATAAGCCCGCCTGGTCACAACTCTTTGATATCCCTCTTATCACGCAATAATATCCTTCTCATTGCTAGGAAGTGGCTTGTGCTGGTCTGAGACCTTCTGTGTTTCCAGTGCCGAGAAGACTGCGGCCACCACCAAAGGAAAATTCGTCTTGGCAATCTGAATCCTCAGACCCAAGGTGGCTTGAGGTTCGGGGTCTCGGGTTTAGGGTTGGCGACTTTTACGATCAATAAGCTTAAAAAAAGGGACAGTAAGGGGAAAGTGCAGCTGGTTATTTAGTCGTTGCAGGGATGGTTCTCCGAACTGCTACGTCTATACCAAGGGGCAGGGAGGAGTTGATGGCAACCTGCACCTGCTGTGTGGAGGTGGCACCACCTTTGGCACTCAGCAGAGAGTAGACGACTTCCTTCACGAGGTCTGCTTCGTCGACCACAGGATTTACTTCACCTTAACTGCCACGACATTTTACGATTCGAGGAACACTTCAGCAGATGAGGCGCTATATACTATATACTACAGGACAAATACGAAATACTGTATACTATATACTACAAACTGTATACTATATTATATACTTACGCCATAATGAAAAGTCACCTCGACCGTCGGTCCGGGCTGGCGGTGTCTTTGTAACAATCATCCTCTTTCCATCCGATCGCGCGCCCAAACTGCCGTTTCTTGACGGGAAATCCATGGCAACACCGGTCTCGGACTAAACTGTACCACGGAGCACTTAGGGGTGGCTACGACTCCGGTGGTGTGCTTGTTCAGGGAGCCACGTCTACATATTCCTGCTCTCAAGAACGATCGTCCTATACAACTCTCCTTGTACTTCTTTTGCGTCTTACTATACCGACGATCACAGGACGTGATGTGGACAACCAAGGTTAGCTGGGTCCTGCAGGTTTTGCCTGTCGTACAACAACTTCAACAAACACAATAGGAATAGCGCTGTGAGCCACAGGTGGCAACAACTAGTGATGGTGCCAGTGACACTTCGAACGGACGTGGCAACTACTGCGATGCCTAGACTCTAGACGATATCACCCTTGGCGACTTAGCACCAGGTGAACATAACGAAGTAGACAGAAGCCGCGAACAAGATCGTTTGGGGTGCAAACACTGGATGAAGCACTGTTCCTGACATCCAGCTGTAGCACCAAGCAATACTCCGGTTGCGCGTATTGCTTGATTTTAAGTTGAATGGTCAAGAGCCAGCTATTTGTGTGTTGCGATGACAGCGATGGCACTGACGACACCGTTGACGACGTTGATGGTGACAGTTCAATGGTTCAATGAGGCTAAGGCACCTGTGAAGAAACGGACGGTGATGGTGGTGGTGGTGGTGGTGGTGATGATGGGGATGGTTGGGGGTGGTGCTCATGATGACGGTGAAGATGGTGAAGATCGTGACGATGACTGCAACGACAGCCTTTTTCTCGGCTGACCGGTTGCAACTCTCATCCCAGCCGCAGCACGGATGCATCCTCGTCAGAGAAACAGGACTAAGGGCGAGGGCTGTGGCTGCGGCGTTGTGCGAGCAGCGTTGCCAGTGTGGGTCCCAATCAAACGGGGTCTGCTTTCTATAAGGGCCTTAATAATTAGAATAGGGTTTTGGGGTACATATACTATAATTTCCTATGACTATAATCATATTAAGGAACCCCACAATAGTATTGGCAACTATTTAGGCCCTTATATCAAGGACCCTTCAAAGTTGGAAGCGGATTTTCTCGGAAATGCACGATCCCAACCCAACTTGGAACTACCCTGCACACCCCTGACAAGCCAGCACAAACAAGGGCATCGTATCGTAAGTTGGAGATCCAAGCATCCCTAATCTAGATGCTGTTACCTCCAGCGAAAGAAAAAGCTCTCTGGAAGAGAATCAGCTAAGGTGGGAACTTCGATGTCCATGTCAGCAGGTTGCTGCTGTTCCTGCAAAGATGAAGTCTATGGCCAGGGCCTCGACCCAAAACGCAGGGACTCAAAATTCAGCCTTACCGGGTTTAGGGCTCGGGTCTGCACTTCGGCCTGTCTTGCTTCGTATAGCTTGGATGCCCATCGAGGCCTACCCTCTGCGGGCATAAAGGTGTACATGTACAACGGTTTAGGGTTTAGGGTTTGGGGCACAGGCTCTGTCTTGTGATGCTTTGACAGGGCACAAGTGCAGCAATAAGTACCGCGGCTTGCCTGTGCATCTATTTGTGCAGTATCAGCAGGAAGGATGGTCTTCGACTTTGCAGGAGTGCCGAACTGATAAACTTCTGCTACCGCTACTCGTCATTGTCTACCGCTACCTGTTACTGCTGTTGCTGCTGCTGCTACTACCACTACTATTTCTACCACTACTATTGCTACTACTACTACTGCTGCTACTGCTACTACGACCACCACTACTACTACTACTAGTACTACTACCACTACGATGCCGACGACTATTGCTACAAGAAGACGACGACTTCACTACTCGTACTCCTCTACTCCAGTCCTACTCTTACTCCTACTTCTTCTTCTTGTTCGAATGAGTAATCAGAAGAACAGTACGGTACCAAAGCCCCTCAACCAGCAATCCCTAGATCAAGGTGTAGGGGCTTGGGGTTTGCGGGTTTAGGGCTTGAGGTTTGTGTTGCAAGGAACTGATATGCAAACAAACCTGCGTACAAGGAACACCTGCTTGCTGAGAGCCCGCATTCAACCGTACGAACATTAGATAACAACAACCGATACTAACATGCATCAAAGCACACTACATCTTCTGAAACGAACACGACTATAATACCCGGCTAAATAGCAGAAGTTGCATCGCCACTCGCGGAACCAGGTGCTCCTTGGCGTTCGTCCTGGGGTTGATGTTGCCATACCTGGTTTTAGGGTTTAGGGATTTGGAGTTTAGGGCTTATAGGCTTATAGGGTGTAGGGCTTAGGGTGGGGCTTAGGCCCAACACATCCCAAGACCCCCGTCCGTATGCTTAGGATGAAACTAAAGTTCATGCGCTTTCGACGCACGCGCGGCATTGGACGGTGAGAAGCAGGTACGGTTGATGATATAAATCCTGCATTACCCATAAAAACAAATCCATAATTCCCATAGTTTAGGGTCCTTAAAGTAATGCAGGATTGATATCATCATCCCTTAAATTAAAGCTACCCTTATAGATCCCGTTAAAGGAACCCTATAGGATTGATATCATCTACCGTAGTGACCCTTGCAATCTGAGGCGACTGCTTTTCGAAAAGCTGCTGCTTCAGAAGCTGCTGCTCTCTGTCCCGCCTCATCGTTTAGGGTTTAGGGGTTTAGGGTTTAGGGTCAGGCTTTTCCTCACTACCATAGTCCTACGATTGCCTTGCGTTTGTATGACAAAATCACATGCTTTGAACTGTTAAAGAAGTAACGAATGTTGTTGAGGCAAACTTTGGTTCTTCTTGCCAAGATGACTGGTGCTGCGCTTCGTCTTACTATGCGCTGCTGAAGCCGATGGACTAGGTATGTGAGAGTTCTTCACACTTGGGATCCGCAACGGTTTATGGCCTTAGATCTCGCTTAGCCACATTCTTTCCCTCTGCGTGGCTTGTGCTACGTAGGCCCCTACTGTTTGGGGACTGGGACCGGTAGGGAAATGCTTCGGCAACCCCTAAACCCGAACCACTAAACCCCTAAACCCTAATATATAAACCTCCAAGCCCTAGCCCTAAACTCTAAACCCTTAATCCCAAGGGCTTTCCCTAAATTCTGGACCCCTGATCCCAAAGCCTAAACCCCCAACCCCTAAAGCCCAGAACCCTGCAACCCATCCGAGTCGACGACTCCGTCTCCGGACGGCCAAGGATGGACTCATCGGCCATCTGCTTCCTATGCTCAACCTGAAAGGGCTTTCGGGTTTTGGGGTGTAGGGTCTAGGGTTAAAGGGTTTAGGGTTTAGGGGGTTGTGGGGTTTAGTGCTTAGGTGCTGGGGGGGTTTGGAGCTATGGCCTTTTGGGATTAGGGCTTAGGACCTAAGAGCCAGGGTTTAAGGCTTACGGGTCATAGGGTTGATTTCGTTCGAGCATTCGTGGGGAGAGGTGCGCGAGATGTATGGGTTTAATTGTAGGTTTGAAACTAGTTAGGGAGAGCCCGCGTACGTACAGGCAACTTAACGAAACGTGCGTGGCAGAACGCATCTTGCTGCACCCAGGTTCAGAAACCTTCTTGACCCCCTCCTCACACTCGAGGCCCACCAACGACAGCTCAAGCATGGGCCGTTTACCATTCCTTCAAGCGCATACTCGAATATACCGCGAAACCCTCCTCAAGCTTTTCGGCCGGACAACAGGATTTAGACGATGCCGTAAATCCTATTATTGCAGTTAATGACGGTCAGAATTTAGTAATTACTGATATTAATAATAATCTTGCCAATAATTTTCAAACAACAGCACAGTTAAATACAAATTTTATAATAAAACACAAGTAGATGGTGCTATTGAAGTTGTTGATACCAAAGCATTAAATAATTTCAATTCTATAAATGCTATAAATTTAAATTTATTGAATAATTATAAAATAATACACAATTAAACAATGACTGTTACACAAAAACAGAAATTGACGCTAATAATTGGATTGATAATACAGCATTATTAAATTATGCTTTAACTTCTACATTAACAAGTGATTATTTAACTTCTACACAAATAGCAACGTCATATTACAATAAAACAGAAATTGACGCTAATAATTGGATTGATAACACAGCATTGGCGCCTTATGCTACAACAGCAACATTAACAGCAAATTATCAAACCAATTCACAACTTGCAACAAATTGTTACAATAAAGGCGAAGTGGATGGGTTAATAGCGGGAGTAAGCGGAGGTGGTGGCGGTGTTAGTAATCCTATTGAATTAGTAGATTCTAACACAAGTATTGAACGATACACAAACGCTACTAAATCAAATGTATCATTAGATTTATCAATAAATGAAACAGCAAGTGCTATAAGATTAATTAACGGAACTAATGATGATACTGATACAAATACTTATATAGAATGTAATAATACAACAAACAGAACAGTATTTCATAAACAGGTATTTTTAGAAGGTGCTACAATATTCAATAACGATACAGTATTTTTACCGGTTTCTACTAATGGTATTCAATTATGGAGGGTGTCAAATAATAGTAACCCGATGTTGAGAATTAGAGACGGAACAGCACAATGGATTTATACTAATAATATTTTAAGATGTACACAAGCTAATACAGGAGACGGGAATATTATGATATTAGATGATAATAGCTCCGATAATAATTCTAATAGAACGAGAATAGGAAGCGAGACAAGCGCCCAAGTTTCAATAGGGAAACCGTTAGAAAGTAATTATTTTTTATCAGTAGGAGGAGCTACAAAAGTTGATAGTTTAGAAGTTGATAATAATATTACGATGAATGGAGATACAATAACTTCAACTAATTCTAATGGCATAGAAATATTTAAAAATACAACGGATGCATCAGGAGTATTAACAGTAAAAAATGCACAAGGATATATAAAAATGAATTCATTTAATATTAATGCTTATAATACAAACAATGATCAGCAATCATTATTATTATTGAATAAGGCTACAGCGGGCGGAGCAGTATATTGTAATAATCTAGGCGTCGGAGCTATAGCAGGAGGAGCAACAAGACTAAATGTAGCAGGTGGAGGAAGTAGCAATTTCTCCGGCAATTGTTTATTTGGTAGAACTGATAATACATTTAATAATAATATTTTAATAAATAGTAGAGGTAGAATATATCAGGGAGCAAGTCCGAATTTTCCATTCAATATTATATCAACAATAGACCAGAATTTTTGCATTCAATCAAACAGAAGCACAGACCCGACAGCATCAGATATATACATAAATTTAAATGATACAGCGGGTATTACATTAAATAAGGCTACAGTTTGTAATGAAACAGTGGATACAATCGGTAAGTTAACATGTGAAGGAGATTTTGATGTAGATATAGGAGCAACAGGAACGCCAGAATTCAGAGTATTAGGTAGTAGTGTTAATTTCTTTCAAAAATGTAGTATTACACATACTCAACTGGCTGGACCAATAGACCAAATTTTTTTTTAGAAATCCAGACACTAACGGGGAAACAATAACTGAAATAGGCACTAAAAATGTTTTAACAGTTAATGATGGTGGGATTGATGTAATCGGTGATATATCATATACAGGATCTATTGGACCAAGCAGTGATCAAAGACTGAAGAAAGACATAAAAGAGATAGATTGTAAAAAAGCAGTAGAGTTAATAAAATACATTGTTCCTAAAACATATAAGTTTATTGATAAAGAAAAATACGGAGACACATCACATGTTGGCATGGTGGCTAACGATTTTTTGACTGACAAACTACCGAAAGAATGGGGTAATATTGTTCGAGAGGGAAGAGACGGATATTTGAAATTTGATTATAGCGCTACTACAAGTACTTTATGGAGTGCCTTGCAACATGCCCTTAACCACGTTGAAAAACTTGAAAAAACGATGACAACAATGAAGGGAGAAATTACAAAGCTGAAGAAGAAAGTAAAAAATAATAGCGATAGCGATTAATATAATATAAGCTGTTGTATATGAGTGAGTTTGAAGATCAGTATAAAGTGTGTATGGAATTAATAAAACAAAAAAGTAGAGAAGTCTCGGAAACGGATATATTATTAACTGCGATGAAAGACCTATTAGATAAGTTCTAAATGGAAGAAAAGAAAGTAGAGGCGCTAAAGAAGAAAAGAAAATGCCCTTGCTTCAGCTTTACTACTTTACATTGCTGTCCAGTATCATTGTTTTAATAATTAATAATATTATTAGGATATTATTAACTATCTTCGTCGCTTATTTGTATAAACTCGAAAAAGTTCTTCATAAACATTTTATTAATGTCAGGCTGAACTAAATTCACAAACAGAAAATGAAAAGGTTCTTCCGTTGCAATATTATAAATCTCTAATAAAAGTTGCTTTGCTTGATGAAGGCTCTTCATATCAGACATTGCTTTTTTACTAATTAAAACACCTGCCAATTCATCTAACACACTTTCAACTTCTTTATAATTTCGTAATTTGAAAAATATTAACTGTCTAGAATTGGTTCTAATCGTCGTGCTTAGCCCATTATATTTCTGACTGCTTGAAATTATTGACACATTGAAATGTCTTGCTTTGATGTATAAAGCATTAAGCAAGTTGTTATGTTTTGCGAATGACGCTTGGTCAATGAAATCATCAATCAGAAACAGCACCGAAAATAATTTATTTGCTCCGTTTTTCTTCTGGTATTGATTAACCTTGTTTTGTAGATCTAAAACTTTTTGCATCTCATCAATATTGAACGTGTCAAAATATACTTTCTCTTTCTCTGGGTTTACCCCAAGATCATTTTCAATATATTTCTTGACCGGTTCCCAAACTGGATCTAAAAATATAGAACTGGACCAAATATATATACGACTAAAACAGTTTCTGTAAATATTAAGAATTAAGTTTGAAAGAAGCACTGTTTTACCAGAACCTGATTGACCAGTTATAACCATTGAAAAGGGTTTGCGAGGTGCTACATCGTATTTACTTTGAGCACAAGCGTATTCTTTTGTTTTATATGGTTTGACTATTGGTATATCCATTATTTAAGCAGAGAAAATTATATATGATTTAATATAATGGAGAAGTATTTAGAGACAATAAATGATATTGAGGAAATTGAGAAGGTTGTAATTCACGACACCAAGCTTAAAAGGTGTTGCACCACTTCTTTAGAATTGCTTAAAGCAGTTCTTGAGTATTTAAAAAATCTAAGAAAGGTTAATGAGTGATACGGCAGAAGACGAAAGCGAGAAAAACAAAGGTTTTCATATTGATAAGAAGGGCTTTCACTGCATACCTTGCCGTTGCAAGAGACAGCTATATCATAAGGAGACTAAGACGGTCAAGGAGAACGATAAAGTNGATAAGAAGGGCTTTCACTGCATACCTTGCCGTTGCAAGAGACAGCTATATCATAAGGAGACTAAGACGGTCAAGGAGAACGATAAAGTGACAACTAACACTGTGGTAGATAAAAGAAATATGAAATTCGGTGGAACGGGTAGGAATGTTTCGCCCGACGAAATATTTAAAACTGATGAGGTAGATCAAACGGGATCAGTTGCAATATGCGACACTGGATGGGGACAATCACAAGTGACACCCGAAGAACTAGAAGACAAAATAGATAAGCTAGAAACAGAGGTTGAACGGATAGACAAAGATGTAACTAAATTGAAGAATAATTTAAATATTATGGATTAAAATCTCATGTATAGCGACAGGCCATCTTGGCATATAAAAAAAGGTCCCCAATGAAAACAGAAGAAGGAAGTGAGCCAATGCCCCCGTGTGCCTAGCAAGTTCTACAGGTTCATAGGCAAACCATAAGAGTTTGGTAATGACATTAATTCGTAATTAGTTTCGTTAAATCTTAAGGAACCAGTGCAATTTTTCATAATATCGCATATACTTTTTCACATAATAATAATAATGCCAATAAAAGTAGATAAGATATTAGTTGATTTTGAACCATATACTGAAACAAATAATGTTGTTACTAGGAAGTGTTATCGTTGTAAGCAAGTCAAAGACATAGATTGTTTCAAGCGTTGCTATTGCGCTAGTAAGCATTCTTATTGTTATGTTAAATACACTGCGACTTGTTCTGAATGCTTAGAGAAGTCTGTCAAATAAACCACGATCCAGTAAATCTGAAGGTAATAACATTCTAAAGAAAAACGATTTAAAAGAATAAACCCTAATATAATATTAGAGTGATGCACTGGCAACTAGATGGAGCAACCACACCACAAGACATTATTCAACTTGTAATTGAAAACCCACTACCTCCAAGTGGAGACAAATTTTGGAGGAAAGTAGCATATAATTTATGGCAAGTTCAAACACCTGTTGAGAAAACAGTTCAGAATAAATTTGAACTTTTTTGGCACAGCATTTTTTAAAGAGACGAAGACGGAATTATTGAACTCTATAAAAACATTAGTAATTTTGAAAAAATTAAGGCAGTAGGAGAAAAGTTTAACGAACACAGCGGTATGGACTCACTGTATGTGAATATATGTATTTTAAGAGAAGCAGTTAAGACAATTACAGACGACATAGATTTGAAAAATCAATATTCAAAACAATACTTCATGTATGGAGGGATAACGGATTATGGATAAATAAAGAATAATCATGTGAAACCACTAACAGCATAGTTATAATGTAATTGTAATACATAAGCAGTTATATATTATAATTACAGTGTTGTTACAACCCTTAACCCTAAACCCTGAACCAAATTCTACGAGAAACCCCTTGCCTATTTAGGCTAATAATGCCACCTTAGAGATAATAGATGGGGTAATGGTTATTCCTAGAATTGTATTGATAATGGGGTAGTAGTAGTGATATATCGGTGAAGTGTAGGGGGGAGTATAGGAATGATCATCTAATGGGTTGGCGGTGGCATTATTANAATGGTTATTCCTAGAATTGTATTGATAATGGGGTAGTAGTAGTGATATATCGGTGAAGTGTAGGGGGGAGTATAGGAATGATCATCTAATGGGTTGGCGGTGGCATTATTAGCCGAAAATAGGCAAGGTATACTCTAACTTAATATACCCTAAATACCCACTATTAAGGATTAAAGGGCCGTTGGAGGGTCCCGGTACACCCTAAACCCTATTCTAATTATTAAGGTATTGTAGCCATACAGTATCCCTGATAGTAGCCCTTATAGTCCCCTTTAAAGGAACCCTATTCTAATTATTAAGGCCCCTACATTACAGTAGCCTTATAGTATCCCTGATAGTAGCCCTTATAGTCCCTTTTAAAGGAACCCTATTCTAATCATTAAGGCCCCTATATTATAGTCCCTTGTAGCAACCCCTGTATTGTAATACCCTTATAGTATCCCGTATAGAAACCCCTATAGATCCCTTTAAAGGAACCCGAAACCCTAAACCCCAAAACCCCACACCTCAAAACCCTGACCCCTTAACCCCTAAGACCCTAGGCCCAGAGAAACCTTCCGTAGTAACCCTTATAGACTTATAGTATCCCTTCTAGTATCCCTTATAGTAGCCCTTATAGTCCCCTTTAAAGGAACCCTACTACTAAGTAAACCTTTCTTAACCCTGAGACCGGCCTGTCGGGGTGCATAGGTCTCCTGGCGAAGGACGGAGCAGCGAAAAGCTACTTAAAGGCTCATGGGGACTTAGTGACTATAGGGTTATAAGTACGGTAACTATAGGCCTATAAGTAAGGTACTTAAAGGCTCGTGGGGACTTAGTGACTATAGGGTTATAAGCACGGTAACTATAGGGCTATAAGTAAGGTACGTAAAGGCTCATGGGGACTCAGTAACTATATGGGTTACAAGTAAGGTAACTATAGTACTTAAAGGCTCATGGGACTTAGTAACTGGCGGGTTATAAGCAAGGTAACTGTACTTGTAGGGTTTCTACTTGGAGGTTCATGGGACTTAGTACGTAAGGTTGTAGGTACCTTCATGGGGGCTATATGATGTGTAATTAAAACTACAAGTGCGGTTACCTTAATTATAACTCTAGTTACGAAGCCCCATGATCCTTTAAGTAGAAACCTTCTGCCACGCTACGTACTACGCTCAAGGTCTTTGGCTAGCGCCCGAGGTGTGTATGTCTTGGTATACGTGCAGTCGTAACACAAGTAACCCGAAGTCCAGAACTAAGGATCGACTCAAGACCAGCCTCTGCACGAATGCCTGTCTGAATTTCTGTCTGCAATTGTCCTGCCTGTCTGTCTGTCTGTCTGTCGCTCGGTCTGCCTGTGCGTTGGTAAGTCACAATGCATTTAGGGGTGTGAGTATGTGTGTATGCACACGTGCGCGCATATGTCTGTCTGCATGTACATACGCATGCACGCATTTGTGCCTGTATCCGTGTAGGCATGTGAATATGTGTAAGAACATAAACAAATAAATACATCTAAATATAAATAAACAAATAAATAAATAAATATATATGTATAATATGTGCATGTGTGCTGACATTCCTGAACGAGAGGCAATACCTCCACCAACAACATCTTCAGCAGGAGCTGTGTCTTCGCTGCATCTTTTTCACTATCGTGCCCAGTTTCGTTATGATCATCACAACCAGCATCGCCGCCGCCACCACCGCCGTCATTGCATCATCATCATCATTATCATCATCATCACGGCCGATAGCATCATCATCCTGATATGCATCCGTCTCCCTGCTGACACTCCTCCTCACGAAGGCGTGTGGAAGCTTGGCCGACGTCACGCTTCATGGCCAAGCCGGACATGAAGCCTCCCAGAATGTAACGAACAGCAAGAGCCTGACGCTGCTGCTGCCAAACACTGCGACTGCGACTACTGAACTACGACGACGACAGTAACTGCTGCTGCTGCTACTACTGCTACTACGACGACTACTACTTACTACTACTTCTGCTTCTGCTCAAAGGTGTGTTGAGAGCTTTGCTTCGGGCCGAAGCTCATTCAGGCCACACCAGGACCACCCGGAAGGCAAATCTGGCCAGTCCGTCCGTGCCTATGGGCTTGCGAGCGTAGTCCTTCCCCGTGCCTGCAAACGGCTCCAAATCGGGGAGAGCGGGTGTCAAAGATTGGGTTCAAGGCAATGTTGCGGTGGCACGGGTGCGAAGTGTCGCACTCTTCCGAACTCAACAGCAGTGAGTCAGTTCTGACAAGTAATAAGCACGCAAGCAACGTACTAAACTTGTTCCTGGCATGGAGAAGACCACACATAAAGCCCACCGATTCCTGTGTTTTCTAAAGTCCTCAGAACCCTGTAACCCTGCAGAACCCTGCGGATCCCATGCTGTCGTCTCCAAATGATGAAGAAGCTGACACCGCTGTGAGTTCACGGCTGGTCAAGTAAAACCCGGTTTAAGGTTTAGGGTTTAGGGTAAAGACCACTGCTGCAGCTTTTCCGACATCGCTCGTCATTGGAGTTCCCGTGAGCGTGTCGGTCGAAGGACCCCGATAGGACAACTTCACTTCCTCAACCCGACACCCTATAGACCTGAAGTGCTAAACCCCAAAGACTGGAAACCTAAGTGTCCTCAATACTTTGTTATCCTATACTGTAACAGTAACATTTTATGCTCTACTTGCTTCACTATCTTGTAATATATTAGAACATTTTGTTGTTGTTAATATGATTAACATATTCATATTAACATAGTATCCATATTCTTCAAGCAAAGCAGATCCCTGAGTCCAGACGTCACTGAGGAAAACACTGCAAACGGCTCGCTCTCGCTGCTTTGTTCGGAGCTCCTGGCCAGGGAAGCAGAACGGTACGTAGGTTCTCAAAGCTTCTGTATAACAACGAATATTTTAAGGGCTACATTATAACAGTGTGCTATTTTAGGGCGTGGGGCTTAGGGTTGCTGTATAATAGTGTAATATTGCCAGGTTTAGAGTTTAGGTTTTGTGCTGGCTAACTTTGGGCTATTTGGGGAGTTCAGGGGTTGCTGGGGATCAGGAAATCATGGATACTGCCCTCCGTGAAATCTCCTGGAATGTAGATGTGTTTAGGCAACTGGAAAACTGCACGGGCTAAGGTTCAGGCAAGAAGTGCTAAAGCCTAAACCCTGAAAGTACAGGACCGCCTACGCACAGCTTGTTCCTACCGGCCTGTTTCTGTGACTGCGCTTGCTTGTACGGTAGGTGCGTTTATTCTCTGACATCACCTCGAGTTTTGTCCCATATGCGGTTTTCTCGGAGACTGACGTGGTGTTACTTCCCTGTACGACAGCCAAGACGGTCCACTCACAAGCAGTGGACCAGTCTCTAGTCCTGAAGTGTGAAGTAAAGCCATATTATCAACTCGGAGGCGTCCAATGCCAACCTCGCGGACGAAGAGTACGAAACCCTAAAATCTAAACTCGAAACTCTGCGCCCTTAAAGGTATACTGCTAGTTTCGGGTTGTGCGTGTCGGTTCCAGGCCCTATTAAAATGTCTTAGGCTTGGTCAACCCCGTGGGCTGTCAACCCGGTCATGAGTCCTCGCAACCTGACCTGTGGATCACCAAACGACTCTATAGCTGGTTTCATACAAGTTCAACTTTCTACACAACGTAACATGGAATCCGAAATCCTAATACCGAAATTAAACTCGCGAATACACCTTAAATACTACACCGTACAAGCCCCATAGCTTCCAAACTTCCACGAGGTATCCGGTCCTTGGCCTTGGGTTCACAAGTCCGAGTTGAAACCACACAGCAATTGCCAAACCCTGAACAGCGAAACCTTAAATCTTGAACCCTAAACTTTACACCCTAAGCCGAAACAAAATTCAGCCCGCTGTGCCTCAAGCCAACCTGATCCTCATCTAACAAGCAGAAAATCTTAGAGCCCTTTGATCAACCGATAACACCCTTATCACGACCTATAGAATTTCTATAGAACCGTATAAACAAACCAACAAAGCCCTTACAACAACCCAAACCCAAACCCAAACAGTACAGCTACAGGCTAAAGCCCTCACAAAACAAACCGATGATATCCTCATTAGCACCTGTAAGATCGCTTTGAAGAACCTTTAGACAACCATAGGAACCCTAAACCTTGTTTCACTGAAGGTGGTGACCCCAATAGAACCCTTGTGTAACTGATTGAGAAACCCTTTTCAACAAACCTAAACCCCTAAACCACGAAGGGAGCCCTTAACGGAACACCATAAAGAACCTTTAAAACCCAGAATGGAATCCTCAAAGCAAACCTTAAGGCTTTAAGGAACTTACTTAAAGAGACCCTTACAGGACACCTTTCAGGAACCTATGAGCGTTCCTTTAAGGGATCCTATAAGGGCTCCTTTAAGGGATCCTAAGGGACCCCAAGAGGAGCCCTAAACCCTAAGCCCGAAGCCCTAAACCCTAAAAGCAACCCTAAAACCCTAAAAGGAACCCTACAACCCTAAACCCTTTAAGGAACCCTAAACCCTACAAAGAACCCTAAACCCTAAACCCTTTAAGGAACCCTCAACCCTAGAAGGAACCCTACACCCTAAACCCTTTAAGGAACCCTAAACCCTAAAAGGAACCCTCAACCCTAAAAGGAACCCTAACACCCTAAACCCTTTAAGGAACCCTAAACCCCAAAAGGAACCCTAAAACCCTAACCCCTTTAAGGAACCCTAAACCCTAAACCCTTTAAGAAACCCTAAACCCTAAAAGGAACCCTAAAACCCTAAACCCTTTGAGGAACCCGAAACCCTAAAAGGAACCCTAAAACCCTAAACCCTTTGAGGAACCCGAAACCCGAAACCCTTTAAGGAACCCTTAAACCCTAAAAGGAACCCTAAACCCTAAACCCTAAAAGGAACCCTAAAACCCTAAACCCTCTGAGGAACCCTAAACACTAAAAGGAACCCTAAAACCCTAAACCCTTTGAGGAACCCGAAACCCTAAAAGGAACTCTAAAACCCTAAACCCTTTGAGGAACCCTAAAACCCTAAACCCTTTAAGGAACCCTTAAACCCTAAAAGGAACCCTAAACCCTTTAAGAAACCCTAAACCCTAAAAGGAACCCAAAAACCCTAAACCCTCTGAGGAACCCTAAACCCGAAACCCTTTAAGGAACCCTAAACCCTAAAAGGAACCCTTAAACCCTAAAAGGAACCCTAAACCCTAAACCCTTTAAGAAACCCTAAACCCTAAAAGGAACCCTAAAACCCTAAACCCTTTAAGGAACCCTAAACCCCTAAAAGCAACCCTAAAACCCTAAACCCTTTGAGGAACCCGAAACCCTAAAAGGAACCCTAAAACCCTAAACCCTTTGAGGAACCCTAAAACCCTAAACCCTTTAAGGAACCCTTAAACCCTAAAAGCAACCCTAAACCCTAAACCCTTTAAGAAACCCTAAACCCTAAAAGGAACCCTAAAACCCTAAACCCTCTGAGGAACCCGAAACCCGAAACCCTTTAAGGAACCCTAAACCCTAAAAGGAACCCTAAAACCCTAAACCCTCTGAGGANCCTCTGAGGAACCCGAAACCCGAAACCCTTTAAGGAACCCTAAACCCTAAAAGGAACCCTAAAACCCTAAACCCTCTGAGGAACCCGAAACCCGAAACCCTTTAAGGAACCCTAAACCCGAAACCCTTTAAGAAACCCTAAACCCTAAAAGGAACCCTAAAACCCTAAACCCTCTGAGGAACCCTAAACCCGAAACCCTTTAAGGAACCCTAAACCCTAAAAGNCTAAACCCTAAAAGGAACCCTAAAACCCTAAACCCTCTGAGGAACCCGAAACCCGAAACCCTTTAAGGAACCCTAAACCCTAAAAGGAACCCTAAAACCCTAAACCCTCTGAGGAACCCTAAACCCGAAACCCTTTAAGAAACCCTAAACCCTAAAAGGAACCCTAAAACCCTAAACCCTCTGAGGAACCCTAAACCCGAAACCCTTTAAGGAACCCTAAACCCTAAAAGNCTAAAACCCTAAACCCTCTGAGGAACCCTAAACCCGAAACCCTTTAAGGAACCCTAAACCCTAAAAGGAACCCTAAAACCCTAAACCCTCTGAGGAACCCGAAACCCGAAACCCTTTAATGAACCCTAAACCCTAAAAGGAACCCTAAAACCCTAAACCCTCTGAGGAACCCGAAACCCGAAACCCTTTAAGAAACCCTAAACCCTAAAAGGAACCCTAAAACCCTAAACCCTCTGAGGAACCCTAAACCCGAAACCCTTTAAGGAACCCTAAACCCTAAAAGGAACCCTAANAAACCCTCTGAGGAACCCTAAACCCGAAACCCTTTAAGGAACCCTAAACCCTAAAAGGAACCCTAAAACCCTAAACCCTCTGAGGAACCCGAAACCCGAAACCCTTTAAGGAACCCTAAGAGGAGCCTCCAACATCTCCTCGAGGGACTGGCCGCGACTCCGAGTCAGGTCTGGGGAGCCCGAACGAGGGCCTGGGTGTTTAGGGATTAGGGATTAGGGTTTAAGGAATTTAGGGCTTAGAGTTTAGGGAATTTAGGGTTTAGGGATTAGGGATTAGGGTTTAAGGAATTTAGGGCTTAGGGTTTAGGGAATTTAGGGTTTAGGGAGTAGGGATTAGGGTTGAAGGAATTTAGGGCTTAGGGGGGAATTTCGGGTTTAGGGTTTAAGGGTTTCTCTTTAGGGACCAGGGCCTCAATTCAAGGGATGAGCGGTTTAGGGTTCCTCGAAACGGTTTAGAGTTTAGGGTTTAGGGTGCCTTAAAAGGTGTAGGGTTTAGGGTTTACGGGTTTAGGGATTAAGGTTTAGGGGTTTAGGGTTTAGGGATTATTGTTTGAGGGTTTAAGGGTTAAAGGTTTGGGGCAGGGCTTCTGGGATTTGCGGTTTTAGGGTTTTAGCGTATACGGCTTCAAGGGAGCCCCAAGAGTAAGAACAGTGAACATAACAGCCGTAAGAATCGTCATGGTCACAACAACAAAAAAGCATCATCATGATAAGAAGAGGAAGAAGAAGAACACTGTACGTACATAGTATTGCGTGGTGGTACAAATAGAAATACAGTAGCAGTAGCAGCAATATTCATTCAATAATAGCCATCACTGTAATCAGAAGCGTTAACACTAGTAGTGATACTGGTGACAGGAGTATTCTTCGCAGTATAGTTAACACCAGGCAGCAATCATTGACAATAGAGGCAATAAAGTTGCTAGAGGGCTTGCGGGTTTCGGGTTGTTGTGATTTGAGAGTTGTGGTTTAAGGGTTTAGGGGTTGTTTAGGGTTGCTCGGTTGCTCCGTTCCTGTTTGCTATCTACTCTGCCTGGTGCTGTACTGTTTCTACGCTTTTCAGCACCACGAAAATCATTATTGCCTTGGTTATGATTAGGATGATGGATTTGGGGTTGCAGAGTGTTAGTTAGGTTCGATGTTGCCGGGTTTCGCTTTACAGTTCGCGAGTTAAGGGCATAGGCTGGGCACTGCCACGACTCTGTAACAGTCGATGTTTGGGGCCATACCAAGGGCTATGTATTGCCATCTTGTAAATATTGTTTTAACTGTTATGGAGGACGGGAGTACTCGAGGCATATGGCATAAAGATGTGTTCTTTCTGGGCGTTAGGGCTTAGACTTCGAGGGCTGCCGGTGCAGCTGTCTGCTGATCTGCCAACCTATACATACACATGTGTATACAAACATATACATGGATATATATATATATAATTATGTATACATATAATTGTACTGCTAGTTATATATATATATATATATTATGCGTATGTATACACACAAGCGGAGCCTGCGCCAGCCTCCCTCTTTGGGCTGCGACCTCGACGGCTGCGGTATTCTACGGCAAAACTCCCCTTCGGTTTCAAGGGTCGGAGCTTAAAGTCGGCTTTGTGAGATCTTTTCATTGGCGCGGCCCTCTCCTGCAAGCCTAAACGACGTCCGGAATACCTCTGGCCCATGTTTTGCTTGAGCTTTCGGATGTTGGGTGGCTTAAGCTGTTAGGAAGCGGGGCTGCACATGAGCATCACCAGAGTTGGCGAAGGGATCGGAAAAAGACTGTAAGATAATCCAAGACTTAGCTTATGCGGCTTTCTATGGTAGACTTAGTCTGTGGGGCTTTCTAGGGTAGACTTCGTTTATGGGGCTTTCGACGGCCTGCTATGGCATATATATATAGGCTGTTTACTTACGGTGAATATGGGCAGTTCTCTAAATTAGGGTCTCTTTCTAGGTCCCAAGATAGTACGGCACCCTTGTGAAAAGGGGCAAAAAAGGGACCCTAATTCAGAAAACTACCCATATAGGGCTGCCGTGTAGGTATAGGGCTCTATGTTCGTGGGACTTACTGCCCCAATCCGAACTCAACTTCACGTAAACCTTGTACTATATTCTAATATACTATGTCATACTGTATTAGATTATTATTATTATCATATATATATATACATACATATATATATATATATGTATTATGGTACAGTATATTTATTCATCCCACCGGGTCCTTCCGGGAGCCTATCAACTGCGGAAAACTGTCCGACGGCATGTCCCAGCTTCGCTTCTAGGCCCAAGCGCGTGTAATTTTAGGTCTTCTACGGTTGCACACAGGAGCTCCTATACCACGACCTGCTGATGGTTTCATCTTACGGTTCGAAGGGTTTTTTCGCGACTCAATGCGAGGCGAGCGCGGGAATCAGCAACTCATGTGAAAAACCTCTCCGTTGCAGACCCCAAACCCCAAACCCTACCCTAAACCCCAGGACTAAAGCCAACTTCAATGAACATTGAGCTCGGAGAGGCAAGGAAGCGATGCGCTCTGAAGGTCAGGACGGCTTAACCTTCTACCTAACGAGCCCAACACCCCTGAACTAAGGAATAATCTTGCTGTGGGATTTTTGAAAGGTTTTTAAGGGTATAAGGGTTTTTGGTGGAACACTACTTAAAGTCATAAAGCATAGGGCGGCTTCCAGTGCGATTTCCGGTATGTTCCTTAGTTAACGGGTACTGGGCTCTCTGGGTGAGCTCTTGGGAAGTCTATCGTGGCCGTTATATAAGACTGCTGGCCTTCGCGTATGCTGCTCTAGCTTAGTGTCGCATTACTTACGGACATAGCTAATTGGTAAGGCCCGCTGAACCCTTAGAAGGGATAGTAATTCGGATCCTAAGTTTGAGGAGCTGAGAAAAGATTGGTCAATCATCGGAGGTTGACATTGCACGCCCTAGAACTTAAAACTCCAAACCCTTAACCCCGAACCCTGAATCCCAAACCCTACCTATAATCTCCAATGTAGCTCCTTTTTTCGGCTACCTTATAGGATCTTGCAAAAAAAAGGAACACTAATGGAGACTATAGGTACTTCAGACAGGGGATCAGAAGCCGTGAGGCTCCAGCTTCTGCTCCTCGCTCGTTCTGGGGGCTTCTTGGGCTCGTCTCGCAGGATCACCCGGCCCAAGTGATATACCTCCCAAGGCTTTAGGGCTCAGTTTGGGGTCAGTGTTTAGGGCCTAGGGTTTAGGGGTTTAGGCCCAAGTGATATGCCTCGAAAGGTGGTGATGAAAGCCGAAGGCGACTTATAGATCCTAGGCCTGAAACAAAACCGGACCAAACCCTGAATTCCAGAGCGTGAAACCCTAGGAATCTAAGGACTCTTATATTAAGGCTTTTGGCCCAAAGACCATAAGGGCTTTTGGGCTATTTTGATGCCCAGGGAAACCCGGACGCAGATCTCAGAACCCGCGCTCGACGTCACCATCGTTTCTACATAAACAAACCTCCCATGTTGCACGGGCATGGGCGTCTCACAGCCTCCTCTCTGCCATCCACGGCCTGAATGCTTGGAAGAGAACTAAACCCTAAACCCTAAACCCTGAACCCTAAACCATAAACCCTAAACGCTGAACCTTGAACCATAAACCCTAAACCCTGAACCCTAAGCCCTACACCTAAGCAGTTCAACTCGCAGAAGCTTCGGGGTCCTGTTAAAAGCCTGAGGCATCCAACTCAAGCTACAGCTGCTGCAGTTGATATAGGCCTTAAAAATTACAATAGGCTTCCTTTAAAGGGGTCTATAGGGGCTACTATAAGGGAGCTATACGGGTACTATAGTATAGGGGCCTTAATAGTTAGAATTGAATAGGGTTTTGGGGCCCATTATACTATAAGTATGATAAGGAACCCCCCAAATAGTACTGAGAATTATTTCGGCCCCTATAGTAATGGACCAGATGCAGGAACCCTTCCACTCATCATCCTCACTGTGTCACAATGTTAGATCACCACCAGCCTTATCGTTTGCGTGCCCGTCCCAATCTTCATCACAGCGATCATCACCAGCACTTCGCACGCTATTGAGAGCTGCCGAGGAACGATGCCTGGCAGTCGCCAAAAGAACAGGATGAAGGCGATCAGAGGACTTGTTTGCATTTAGCTCGCCATCACTACCATGTGATCCTAGGCCAAAATCTGCGAAGCCTTGAACCTTCAACCCAACATTGCCGAAAGCCATCAAATGACGCTGAACTCTGCACTGTAAGCTACGCTCGAACCGTTGCTAACGTCAGGATCGGGCTCGTATTCTGACCGCGATGCGGCTGGGAACCGACCTAGGTCTTGACTGATTGCTGGGACAGTCTATCTTACAGCCTGATATGCCTGTCTTGTACTTACTCATCTTCTTCTAACGACGAACTACTCCTGCTACAAGTGATGCTGCTGCTATTACTGCTACCGCTCCTCCTGCTACAACAACAAGGACCAGTTATACTTCTACGTCGACTGTGACTACGAATATGCCCCAGACGACGGCTGCTACTGCTACTGCTACTGCCACTGCCACTGCCACTGCCACTGCCACTGCCACTGCCACTGCTACTGCTACTGCTACTGCTACTGCTACTGCTACTGCTACTGCTGCTGCTGCTGCTGCTACCGCTACCGCGACTGCTACTGCTACTGCTACTGTACTGCTACTGCAACTACTACTACTACTACTACTGCTACTGCTCCTGCTGCTGCTACTACTACTACTACTACTACTACTAGTACTAAACCTACTACTCCTGCTCCTGCTGCTGCTACTACTATTACTACTACTACTACTCCTGCTACTGCTGCTGCTACTGCTACCGCTACCGCTATCGCGACTGCTACTGCTACTGTACTGCTACTGCAACTACTGCAACTACTACTACTACTACTACTACTACTGCTCCTGCTGCTGCTGCTGCAACTACTACTACTACTACTACTAGTACTAAACCTACTACTCCTGCTCCTGCTGCTGCAACTACTACTACTACTACTACTACTACTACTACTACTACTACTACTACTAGTACTAAACCTACTACTCCTGCTGCTGCTACTGCTGCTACTGCTGCTGCTGCTGCTACTACTACTACTACTGCTACTGCTACTGCTGCTGCTACTGCTACTGCTACTGCTACTGCTACTGCTACTGCTACTACTACTACTTCTACTACTGCTGCTATTGGTGGTGATGGCGATGATTCAATGATGGTGATATTGATTTTGTTGATGTTGATGACGATGTTGATGATGGCGATGACGACCACACCAACGATGCTGCGATGGCCTTGGGTAAGATCGAGGCACGACTGCGATTGTGTTACCTGATGTCGTCACGCTGCAATGTTAAGTGTCGCTAGTGTTTTGGTTTGCTCGATGCATGTATTGGCAGTGCTTCTTGCTGCTGCCACTACTAACGACTCAAAAACTACTATTCAACTCATCGGAAATCATTTTGCACTGCTGCCAAGTAATCTTCATCATTGGCGTTTGCATGCCGACTTATACTACGATACATGTGCTCTTGTGGGAGCGTTTCCTGTGCGAACACAGGAAGGCAAAGCCTCGCTTGAGAGATGGAGGGGGCAGAGGGGGTCATGGTCATGAGGCAGAGGGTTCCTAGGTAGATATGAACCGGGTCCTAGGTCCTGTGCAACCGCACTGCACTGTATGCTTTGCTACAAAGATTCCGCAGTGCCGTTCCGAAGTATATATCCTTCTGCATTCCTACATCCTAGACACTCCTCCGGGGACTGCACTCGATGACCTGCAGCGTCTGGCCAACTACCCAAACACCATTGTCACGGCAGGCCTCGTGCGATTTTGGGCTTAGGACATGGGGCCTGGCTTTTAGAGTTTGGGATTTAGTTTAGGGCACAGCTCAGGTTTTGAGTTTGGGATTCACGGCTTCGGCAGAGACAGGAGCAGCGAAATCCAGGAGCTGATGTCTTACAGTTAGTATAGGGGCCGTAATAATTAGAATAGGCTTCCTTTAAAGGGTTCAACAGGGGTTACTATAAGGTACCATAATATAGGGGCCTTAATAATCAGAATAGGGTTTTGGGGCCCATTATACTAGAATTATAATAGGAACCCCCAAAATAGTATTGGTGATTATTTTGGCTCCTATAGTACAGGGTTGCTGGAGCGAGTCCGCGCATCTTGCGATCGTAAGACGGTGACTTGTTTTTTCTTTTATGAGACACGAGCATAGTGAGAGGACGAGGCAAGTGATGCAGCAGTCCTCTAAACCCACTATCGACGATCAGGCTTGCAGATGATCCACCCTCTAGACTCTAAACCCTACAACCCTAAAACCCTAAACCCTAAAACTCTAAACCTAATGTCCTAGAAGGGTATCACCCTAAACCCTAAACCCAAAAACCCTAAACCTAATGTCCTAGAAAGGTATCAGCGATGTGGCAGAATTTCAAAGGGAGCCTTGGCCCGACAAGCTGAACCATAGTGACTATGCCATAGTGGTATCCCAGAGCTTCTTGCCCCCCCCCCCCAAAAAAAAAATCGTGCAAACTAACACAAATCACTGACGTATTGTGTGAAACAAGAGGATCCTGTGGGGGCACATCGAGCATTGGGCTCAACGCATCCAGGAATTGCACTATTCCCGGCCTTGTCCGAAAGAGCGCTTTGTGGATCTGCTTCTGACCGTACAACAGTCTTACGTCCCCAATACCCAAAGAAGAACATGTTCAAACTTTCAACGTCGCTCTGAACAAGACTTATTTCTCAGAAGAAGCTCAGAATGTTTGAATGCTTCATAATTCTGGACTATCACCCCTGCGGCCTTCTACAAAATCTGCGGCTTCACGTGCCGTGAAGGTGCCTGGCCTCCACTGGTGTTCCTGCCTCTTTGAACGCGTGGAGCATGTCCTTGTTCTGGGCCGCTCTCTTTCGGTACCTTAACTGACCATTGTTTGCTGAGATTCTGCGCAAAGTCCAGGCATAATATAGGGGCCATAATCATTAGAATAGCATTCTGGCTCCCAATATACTATAATTATATTAAGGAACTCCAAAATAGTTTTGGTAATTATTCAAGCCCTAATATTATCAGGCCATGCAGTGTTTCCGCTCACGGTCTGCTGGACACCGAGTGCATGACTGCCCCAGCGGTGCCACCTAGCAGGTTGCAGCCAAGCATATGATATGTGCTGACAACTAAAGGCACTTGACTCCCAACACCTCCATAGCCCCACTGGCTGCACAGGAATTCTGTCTGTCTCTCCGTCTCTCCCTCCCTCCCTCCCTCCCTCGCGCTGTCCCTCTCTCTCTCTCTCTCTCGCTCGCTCGCTCGCTCTCTCTCTCTCATCCCTACGGGGTTAAAAAACAAAAATGAACGAACCAGTCTAGGTCATCTAGGACACAACTTCCGAATGCCCGGATATTCTAGCGTATATATATATATATGTGTATATATATGTATATGTATATATATATATATTCTATTGCAGTCTATACATACTTTACAAGTATAACATGATACCTTGTAGTCTATAATACGAGCATTAATAAACCCTAAACCCTACGGTTGATGATAGAAATCCTGCATTATCCATAATAAGGAATATACCAGAACTCCCATAGTTTAGGGGTAATGCAGGACTTCATCAATCCAAACCCAAAACCCTAAAATCCTATAGATCCCTTAAGGGAAGCCCTTAAAGGTACCCTAGGAGCGCGTCATGATACCTTGTAGTATATAACAAATGCCCGGACCGGGAAGCCTTCTCCTCGATCTTCTTCTTCACACCCACAGGGATGCGAGGAAGAGTCTGGCACAATATGTATTTGGGTGCATGTATATATATATATGTATACATATATATATACATACATGTATATATATATATATATATATATATATGTATGTATATATATATACACACATAATCATATGTGTATACAGAAATATGTACACATATCTACAACTATAATTCTTCGGTGTGCATATATACATATATATATATGTATATAACAATAGCAGAACTTTTGACAGCTCAGATGTCGCAGACACGGCTCTGGTTACGCGATGCCACGAGCTGTTGAAGCAAGCTCCGACAATGCCCACGGCGAATGTCGTGTTGGCAGGCAGCAGTTCATCGATGACATGCGCTGCATCCCACTTGAAACAGGCTGCGGCATTCCGCCGTCCCCGAGGTCCCGGCCGAGTAGTAGTACCGCTCATCCAGAAGTAAGGACTGCGCGGCTCCAGGTTTGGGGAATGCAGCTCTGCAAGTTCAGTGGTTCGTGAATGTAGCAAGCTTGACGGCCGTATCAACACCGTGTAAACCGGAGAACACGTATTCTAGCATCTGCCCGAAGCAGCATCTGAATCCGAACATCATAGCCACCTACTGAACCGGAAAATCTAGTGCCCCGAATTATCATTCAGTGTCAGGCATGTGCCTTTTAAGCCGGTTGGCATGGAAGGGCATTTTGTAGGTGCTGATATACATAAGCTTGGAACAACATACAACAAGCGAGTTTAAAGATACTTAGCTCTGCACATGCCAAGAAGCCGTTCAAGTTTCCTCTACTCTTCGCATCGATGCCACAGTCTAGTTCAGCATCACCAGCCTCAACATACTCTCCGATGGTGACAACGAAGCCAGGCGTGGATTTCGAGGGCTCAAACCTGATTGGGGGATATAATATAGGGACCTTAATAATTAGAATATGGTTGGGGTCCCACTGTACTATAGTATAGGTAATCATTTAGGTCCCTATATTAGGCTTCGAGCTCGAGAATTCAATTGACAAGGGGTTGGGTGCAAGGATGGGCAGAAGTCTGGATGGGCAGGCAGATGGACCGTGTCCGTGGTTGCAGGCTTGTGTGGTTGTCGGCAACCACCACCCTTCGTCAGCAACACTGCCACAAGGACAACAACAAGGCGAACCAGCTAAAGCCCTGCTGCAGGTAAGGTGCAATCACAGCAGGTTTCAGGGTTTCGAGGACACGATTGAAGGAGTCTTCTTGCTTTAAGCTCCCGGAAAACTCTGGCACTCCAGGTGGGGGAAGCGGGTTCCATGGTCCCACTCTCACAAGGGAACACCCAGCCACATTGGACCAGATGGCTCCAGAGAGATAAATACAAAACGTGGCCGACCCCAACCCAGACCCGAACAAAGCACACATGGCTTGAGTGATATTTCTCTTGTCTGCACTGAAAAAAACCTAGGACATCACCGGGTTTACACTCCGAGGCTCGACATGTGGAACACCGTGTGGTGGGCGTCCCTGAGCCACCGACACGCCTCTTAGGCACCACCTGCCCCGTCGGCTACCCAAGGCGTGGATTGACTCGGCCGTTGACAGCGTACGAGGCACTGTCGATCCTTGTCCTCGTTTGATTTACAACCTCTCAAACTCTAAATACATATATTCGCATGCCTCCATAGTCCAGCAGTGCATGCGTAGCCACCCCCTTGATGGAATAGCCAATGCGGCTGCCAAGGAGGGAAACGATGACGCTCCACTTGCCCTTATGGCCTGCATGCTCATTGACTGTCTTTTGGATGCACTTCGCCCACTTGTCTGGATGTTCTGAAGTCGCACCTGGGTGGAAACTTGGCACGTAGCAATCGGAAATGGTTTTCATCAGCAGCTTTTCAAGCCTCTGACCGATACCACGGCTTTTCACGAGTTCCACCGGGCCCCTTGTTTTGTCCCCGCTTTCTGCGTCGACTTCCGAGGTCACCTTCAGCGCGGCTGACTGCAGCAAATGCAGTTCGCACTCTTCGCCATCCGCACATGGTTCAGGGACGTCTTCTGGAAGGGTCCCCCCTTCCAAAGCATGGCCAGCAAGGGAAGCAACATGGCTGGAACACGTGGCATCTCTGCTCTATCGGATCTATTTTGGGCCAGTTTGTTCCGCCTTGAGCCGCAGCCATGTTGAGGGTGTGCTGGGTGGTTTATGTTCGGGTAGATAGAACAAGGAAGGATAGTGCGGATGGAGAGGTGTGGAAGTGTTTTCCCAGTTAGTAAGTCTTTTACTCGGGTTCGTGCAACCTGCCACACAGTTACCTGGCCGGGTGAGGGGCATGGACCTCCCTACAACTCCAGACACCACGCCCTGAAACTTGTTACCCAAACCGCAAGACCGCGACCCTGCGGGTGCCGTACTCCTGGTCATCGACGCAGTACTCCCCCAGGAAGTCCCAAAGCTTCTCGGGAGCACAACCTTGATGTGTACATGATGTCTTACGTGGTGCACGATGCATGATGCTGACTGTTCGTCCCTCAAACCAATCTGTCTATGCAAGCATGTGTAATGTGGGTTTCACACCCTGTCTCTATTTCTATCTCTATCTCTATATCTATGTCTATCTCTCTCTCTCTGTCTTTCTCTTTACTTATGCATGTATCGTCTGTTCGTATGTGCGCATGTGCAGGTAAGTAAGCAGGCAGGTGGGTATGCTGTTAGGCAGATAGGTACTAGCATTAGGCGGTTGGCTAGCCAGACGGGTGGGCAAGGCAGGTAGGTAGAAGGGCGACGAACCGGTAGGTAGGGCGGTAAGTAAGTCAGTAGGTAGGTAGGTAAGTAGCTAGGTACATAGGAAGATAGGTGGTAGGTAGGTAGGCAGGTGTGCAGGTAGGCAGGTAGCTAGGTAGGTAGGTCGGTAGGTCATAGCAGGTCGGTAGGTCGGGTAGGCATGCACGCGCGCACGGACAATCACACGCATGCCTACAGGTGTGCAGGTCTCTCTGTCTGACAGCTTGCGCCTGCATGTATTTCTATATATATATATATAATATGTGTATGTATGTATGCACGTATGTATGTCCAGTGCATGCATGTGATTGGGACCTGTATGTATGTACACAAGCAGGAGCGCATGTGTGTGTGTGTGCGCAGAGAGCTCTACCTAGTTCATGACTTGAAAGCAGTCGCGTTCCAGGGTTGAAACGCTCTGGAAGCCTGTGACTTGTGATTTTGGGTTTCGGGTTCTGGCAAGCACCCGGGCTCAGGGCAGTACTATAGGGGCATACATAATTACCAGTCCTGTTTTGGGGGTTCCTTACTATAACTATAGTATAATGGGCCCCAAAACCCTATTCTAACTATTAAGGCCCCTATATTCCTGACGCTTCCGCGCTTCCCCCATTGCAGCATCACAAAGGTCAAGGTCTCAGAACTGATCTGAAGAGTCGCCTTGGGAAATTCCCAAACCCACCACGATGTGCGACACGCCGCTACAGGCTTCGAAAGAAAACACAACTAGGCAGGCATGAACTTTCATGCTTAAAGCGAGTATTAATTCCGCACGTGGCTCTGCACTCTAAATTAACCCTGAACACCCCTAAATCCTAACTCGTGCTTCGTGGCCGAAGCGGATGTAGAGGAAACCGCAGCATCTGATGTAGGGCCAGTCCTCGAAAGTGGAAGCAACCAGTTGCAGACTGAAAGACGAAAAGCACCCGTCTTGCCCAGAAGCCGACATTAGCCATAAGGGTGTATCAAGGTCTTTGATAGCATATACCACAACAGAATTGAGATCATGGTTATGCTGTCAATACAGTAGTCATTGTCGTATCTTGTTGTTCACAGTGCCAACACATGCCAACACCAACCATTCTTGTTGCCACTCTGGGTGATGCGGATGGTACCAGTGTAGGGGCCTTAATAATTAGGATAGGGTTTGGGGGGCTATATTACACTATAATTATACTAAGGAACCCCCAAAACCCTATTCTGATTATTAAGGCCCCTACATTCATCGCACCACTCAACTTTCTACCGGTGTCTTCCGCAGCGGGCCTTGGACTCACAGAGCAAGTTCAGTTCATCGTAGGACAAACCTGGCTTCCGCGAGAGGTCGACGTTGAAAATTAAAGGCCCAGAGGGTCCAAGTACTCCCCATTGTAGGACTTTAGGGCCTTTTTAGTATTCTTGTAGTAGTATTAATTATATTATTTTATATTATTATCTTTATTACTATTAAGGTATCAAGACCATAAATCACGGCTACTTGGACCCTTAGGGAGGCTTTAAGGGCTTCAGGGTTAACCGAAACGACTTGGGGATCCACCCGGGCACTTGGCCCACGGGAATTAAATCAACGAGATCGAGGCCCCCCCTTGGGCTTTACTCTTCTTAGGATAGGGTTTGGGGGGTATATTATACTATAATTATAATAAGGAACCCCCAAAACCCTATTCTAATTATTAAGGCCCCTACGCTTCAAGTTCAGCGGGCCCAAGAAGCGGGTTATACCTCGGAAAGCCAGTGCCTAAGTAACCTGAAACCTCAACCCGGGTATACAGCGATTCGAACTAGCGAGGCCGGCTGACAGGGCGATGTCTTGGGTGTACCCGGCCCTACACGACAAACTTGACCGAACTGTGTGTCGAAAGTGTTGCATATGCTGTATGTACATATGTATGTATGTACGTCTACATGTAGGCATACAATAAAACATTTACGCGTATATATGTGTGCACATACGAATGTTTCATCTATCAACTTGCTTATTTAGTCGTCTGCTTGTTCATGTATGCGTATGTAAACATGTATTAGCATGCACATACCGTACATGTATACAATACTTCAGTATGGTTTCGACGCTTCCTGGCAGTAGGAATCTCTGAGACATCGCAGCATGCACTGCAAACATGCCAGATGCACCAATGGTAAAAAGACGATACAGGCAGCAGAACAAGCTGGAGGGGACCGTCCTGGGAGATGAGAAGGCATTCAAGGTTCGTTCATACAAAGTTCATATTACTGTTATAACTTGTTTTTGTTATTCTTATTCTTCTTATTACTATTACTATTCATATTCTTATTATTACTAGGTTTGGGATTGAGGAATTCAGGGATCAGATCTTCAGGCGGTCGGGGCACCCATGAGATCAGCTGATAGCGACTACGGCTCTCTCGCTTGGACTGTCAGAACACAAGCAGAAGTGAAATGCGAAGCATGATCGATTAGGGCGAATCCGAACGAAGTGACGGACATTGCGCTGAGGCCGCATCGTGGAGCCGCCACCATAAGTCTCCGCTGTCTCCACATACTGATACATCTCCTCAAGCTTCCAGGATCGGCGGAGCTGTACAACATGTGTGCCCAGAGCACCCGATCTTCCCTTCAATCAGGAACCGTCTTATTGCTGGCGAGTTTCGTCCATGATGCCCTCGAACGTATCGATCTTGACAAGCCTGACGGGACGAACTAGTGCCAGGAAGCGCGTGGAAGAAGGATAGTTCTACTGAGCCCATTCTTTATATCTTGCGGCTGGGTAACGTCTTGAAGTACGTGTTCTTCAAGATCTGATCTCGCAGCCTGAAGTCTCAGACATGTCAAGGGTGCTCAATACACTACTCACTCCTGGTTCCGAACTCCAAGCCCGACAGCAAACTCAAAAATCTGTACGTGCAAACATACCCCCGGCCAGGCGGAAGAAGGCAGTTCAAGTCTGGAGTTGAAATTGCTGAATCGCAGGGGGTACAGGGTGCTGCCGTCACCCTCTGCTGGATAACAGGCACCTTTTGGTTCGGGAGCTGGGCTTATGAGCCTCTGGCATGGAATTGAAGTTGTAGGTCTGCTTGTTGGTGATGTCGAAGGCCTCTGCACCACGCATCCGAGCCTCAGCAAATATAGGGGCCTTAAGAATTACCTATACTAGTTTGGGGGTTCCAAAATTGCGGCGGCCTCTCATGCGGTCAGGAACGGCCAAGGATGACTTCGACTCCAGCAGCTCTATCTTAAGACCAAGACGCTGAAACCTCAACCATCTTTGGGTCTCCGGCGCCAGGTGCCTCGTCCTCCGGCTTCCTGTCAGACCCCTTCTTGTCGTCCTGCATCCGAGAGAAACAGGCAATGTATGCGACGTCCTATGAACATGGGTCGATCGATCGAGCCCTCGTGCGAGAAGGTACTATGCGTAATGAGGAGCATGATTACGGAGAAAAGCGCCATATTCTCTGGCTATGCGAAGGAAGCCTGAAAGCTTCACCGTCCTTCTTCTGCGAGATTGGATCAACCGCCGAATAGTATACCTGCAAAAGATGAGGTCTGACCTGAAGAAAGCAGCCTAATGAAGCTGCAAGCACGGCCCAGCCGCACTTACCAACTTGCAGGTGTCAACTAGCATTGGAACGTTTAGGATCTGAGTATTGGGTTTAGGGTTTCACAAGCAAAAGTCCTTCAAGTCAAAGAGTAGTGTCCCCAGGAGTGTGAGTCACCAGTTTACATTCGTAGCTGTCGTAGCACGCAATGGAAGCCACTGATACAAAACAGTACGGAAGCAAGCACTAAGGAGGATTGAGCATAATTTATCGGCCTGAATCATTAGAATAGGGCTTTGGGACCCCTTATAGACACATAAATCCCTGAACCCTAGTGTATTATAGTATACTTACTTAAGGTACCGTAGGGAAAAGCCTTTCCAAGTACTCCGATCCCAACATTACACGAAGGAGAAAGGCATCGATGGGTCACGCGGCGGCAAATCTTGCAGCTCAGCTGTGGCTTCCGATGGAGATGGCAGCCTTGGTGATAGGGGCAGGTCTGCTCAACTTTAGGGAGGGGCGTTGAGGGCTTAGTGTATTTGTATATTTGATTCCTTATGTGTGCATATATATTCAGGGGGCTTTAGGGTTGCAGGCTCTTGGTTTTAGAACTTCAGGGCTTCAGGGTGTAGGGTTTTGCGGCTTAAGGTTTCAGGTTCTCTGCCATGCAGCTCGTGACTGAACTTAAGCGGAGTTAGGCATAGAGATGTTTAAACACGGCAAGTATTCAAACAAACCCCAAGCCTAAATGTCGCCGACGTCAACGCCATGCACAGACTGTAAACATTTAGTTTAGGTAAGTTTAAGAGCGTATAGAACCGGAATCCCCAGCTCCAGCACCACAATCCAAGAACTCAGAATCCATCTGAAGCCCTGCATCCATCCGAAAGCACCCCAGGCCCTCAACTGATAAAGAACCGGGTCCCCTGCGTATGAGCTCTGAGTCCTTGAAATCATAAATCATGCTTTCCACGGCACCGTGCAATGCAATAGCCAAACACAAGAATGCTTCTCTAGGAATACTAGAACGTAGCGAGCAAGCAAAGAAGCTGTACACCCCAGTTCGAACATAGCATAACGAATAATATACCTTGCGCTTTTTTTACACATAACATAATACTAGGAAATCGGATTTATGGAGATGTAATAAAGGAAATGGATATTTTTCGCTAGAAGAGAATTTATCAGCATCAGTAATACCAACTTTGTGCAGGCTACCGGCAAAATACAATGTGACAGTTGAAGAAATAGGGGAACATATAGAGTATATACTGAATTTTTACGTTAAAAATTACAATAAGCAATTTTACTATAAAAAAGTACATATAGATTTTAACAAAAGATTTTACCAGGATATTCACCAAGATAGTTTAAGATCTGAAGTTTTCATTACATATTTGCAAAAGTTGATGATAGACTGTTGGTATAATTTTATGAAGAAGACATCAGCCTTCCCAAGGCTTTCGAAAAAGGTCCCGGTCGAGTGGGGTGTAGACGAGGCTGAGTTTAAAGTACAGGATATAGAGATAGTAGGCTGCCCAGAGCTAGCCCGAACCCTGAAGCCCCTGATCAAAGCCCCAATCTCTTGGACCAACAGATCCAAACGCACAAGTGGCTGTCAGCTTCAAGGCCTGACTCTCTCTTTGGCTTGCGGCTTTAAGAGCTTTAATGGGTCTATGAGAGTAGGGCTGAACTAGAGATGTAGGGGCTCTCCCATGGCTCGCTCGCACGCTCGCTACATACATAACACACCTACTCGTACCTACCTACCGACCTACCTACGTACACACCTACATACATACAACATACATACATACAGACGCACCTACATACCTACATACAGACATACACACATAGGGACATACATACGTACACACCGACATACATACATATATATTTGTATAGACGCACACACACATTCATTGTTTTTGTTACGAGCTCAAGGCCAAACGACCCCGGTCCTCCTCAGGCGGGGCTGGCGGCTTCTCCTCCTTCGGCCGCTCGCCTCTAAGAGGGCCAGTACATGTGCGAGGATGGCCTACCTAACCCCCCCCCCGGAAAGTAGGTATAATAGTGGTAGTCATAGTCTATCCATAGTATAATGTTGTATCCCTAAACTCCCCAGAGTAAGTAAAATAATAGCCCAACACCCATAAAAAGGCTCGTATTCTACATAATTACTTTGGGGATCGTAACCCGCCCCCCCCCCTCCCCCCTCTCCCACCCTCAAAAAAAAGTATAATAGTGGTGCTCGTAGTATGTTGCATCCCCTAACTGTATTCAAAACGGGCCCCCTATACCTAAACCATTCAAAGTTTGTAGAATAATGGCCCAACACCCATAGACGGCCGATTATCCTAAATATCGTGTGGGATCGAGGTAAGACTTCAAGGCTTGGGGTTCAAGATGTCAGATTCCATGTTCCCAGGCACAGGGCTTACAGTTACAGGCTATTGGGCTTGAAAGTTTGTGGCTTGTGCTGCGCCCGAAACCCCTGCAAACCCTAAAGTCATCATGGCGGTTCGGTGGTCTCTCTTTGCCTCTTTGCTTTCTGGGCTGGGGTCCTACTTGTAGCGTATACTTACAGCGAGGCTTGCTACTCCCTGGTGTCCAGGATTTGGAGCTGTGGCTTGCAACTACATGTCCGGTTCGGTGGAGGTGAGGGCATAATTGAAGGGCTTTCCCGGTTCAGCTTCGCAGCAATGTGTCCTCATGGTTACGGGGGAGTCGATGACGCTGAGCTCCGAAGAAAAATCCAGGTTTTGTTCAGCAGCAGGTAATGGGTAATTAATGCAAGAAACACAGCCACGGCTATACAAGCCTGCTTTAAAAAGAGCGGAAGCCCCTCCAACACCGTCCGCCGCAACCCGAATCCGGGACCCTTTGAACCCACAGGCTGCTGCATGGTCAGCACTGGTCATGCGAATCGCATTACGATCGTTGTCAAAGCGCATTATTCTTGGAAAATGCTGGTTCGATAGTCTTAGTTCCAATGTCCCATGGCCTGCAAAGAGCAAGCCTAGGGACATCGAATCTAAACCCGACCCGCCCTTTCGACACTGGAAAAAAACAAAGTGCACCGCGGCCTGGACGCGCAGCTGCTTCCTGCCCAGCTGCTATTGTTCCTATGATGATGATATTGTCATCCCCTCTACTGATGAATGGTAGACCCTACAGCCCTAAACCCCAAACCACGAACGCTAAACCCTAAACCTTTACATATGAATGGCACAAGTACTATAGGGGCCTTAATAATTAGAATAGGTTAAAGGAATCCCCAAAATAGCATTGGTAATTATTTAGGCCTCTGTATTATAGAGTACCCTTGTAGATCCCTTATAGTCATCCTTATAGACCCGTTTAAAGGAACCCTATTCTAATAGTATTGGTAATTATTAAGGCCCCTATATTAATTAGCAATCAGGGTGTCCTCTTTCTTGGCCGGCTCGGGCGGAGCTGGCGGCTGAACGGGCCTGGGCTGAGTTTAGTTGGAGGTTCATGGGTAGTTATAAGTGGGGTTCTAGGTAAGGTAAGTATAAATAGTAAGTATAAATACAACCCATATTTGGGGACTTACAACTTATAACTATCCATGTACCTCCAAGTATCTGGTCATCGAATTCGGAGTCCCCTGAAGCCTGAAGCCGAAACCGAGACGCTTAGGGCTGAGATTCCCTGAGCCCTGCTTAGGGCTGACATTCCCTAAGCCGGTCCTTATTGAGGGTTGTGCTTTCTTCGTATTTTGGTCGGACTAAGTGGAGGCTCGTGCCTCTCTGCGACAACTGGGTTCGCCAAAAGTGCTTCCAAATGCCCGCGAAGCCCCTTCTAGGTTATCTTTATGGCTATGATAGCCTTTGCCCTGCACATTATTGGACAGAGCTGCAGCTGCGTCCCCTTTCTCCAAGTTGCGGATATAGCTTTAGGGTTTTGGAGTTTAACCTTCTGAGTGCCTGCGAAGGAGGCCTCAAACTCTTACTCCAAGATCTGGAAAGCAGGTATCCGTCCAAAGAAAACCCTCCACAAACTGCTCGCCAAGTTTCCGAATCGCCATGGGCGTATAAGAAAGACGGCCCTGACCTCCGCCCTTCACGACAACATGAACGATCGCTGCTAAGGCCTGGGTCCGCATGAGAACCCTGCAGAAGGCGCACTTCCAGCCTGAACTAACCTATAAACCCTAATAGTGAGCCCTATAAACCCTTATAATGAGCCCTCTAAACCCTAATAATGAACCCTATAAACCCTAATAATGAACCCTAAACCCTAATAATGAACCCTATAAACCCTAATAATGAACCCTATAAACCCTAATAATGAACCCTATAAACCCTAATAGTGAAACCCTATAAACCCTAATAATGAACCCTATAAACCCTAATAGTGAACCCTATAAACCCTAATAGTGAACCCTATAAACCCTAGTAGTGAAACCCTATAAAGCCTAGTAGTGAAACCCTATAAACCCTAGTAGTGAACCCTATAAACCCTAATAATGGAACCCTATAAACCCTAATAATGAACCCTATAAACCCTAATAGTGAACCCTATAAACCCTAATAGTGAAACCCTATAAACCCTAATAATGGAACCCTATAAACCCTAATAATGAACCCTATAAACCCTAATAGTGAAACCCTATAAACCCTAATAATGAAACCCTATAAACCCAAATAATGAACCCAAAAAACCCTAACAATGAACCCTATAAACCCTAATAATCCTCAACCCCAAATCCCGAAATCCTAGAGCCCTGAACCCTCGATCTCCAAACCCTAAACCCTACTTAAAGGATCATGGGACTTAGTAACTAGGGTTATAAATAAAGTAACTATACTTATAATTACTTATAACCTCAATTAGGAGACTTATAACCTTACTTACTAAGTCCCCTGATCCTCCAAGTACCTTCCTCACGAGGCCCAGTCCGCGGCGCCATGCTCAGCCGCTGCTGGACCAAGTCTCTGGCCTCGGTCTACTGGAGAGACTTTCTGGGTTTGGGGGGTTAGGGTTTCGGGGTTCGGGGTTGGGTCAGGGATTACGGGGTTAGGGCATAGGGTATGCTTTTTCGTGCTGTGATAAGCAGGCTGGTTCTTGCCGAAGGCATCAGGATGGTCATCATGAGGCGATTATCCTCAAGCAATAGCACTGTCAATGCTATCATGCACGGACTTCTGGTTGTTCTTTGAAGCTTGCGAGTCTTTTTTCAATGTCAACCTTCTTGCTATCGGTAGTATGAGCAACCGATCTCTAGAGAGCAGGACAGGGGTCGGCACTTTCCTTTTCATGATCGTTGTGGCTGTCGCAACAGCAGCAGCTTCAGCACGGCTTCTCTTTACTGACGGTATGATAACACGTCTTGCATTGGCACTTCAGCGAAGAGCAACAACTGCTATGTTGGTAGTGCTCGCTGTGTTCACATTCTGACCTGTACGCCGTATGCCTAGTGATTCCAGCAATAACTACAATGACTATGTTCAGAACGACGACAACTGCTACTGATAGTGTTGCTGCTGTTGCTGCGCCTCCTGCACTGCTTCCCACTTCGGTGCTGCTGCGATCACAATGCTGGTGCATAGTGGTCTTCTACTTGTTACAGGTGTTGCTTGTGCAGGAGTGACTGCTCTCACAAGTGCTCCTCGCTATTCTGAGCTGTGCGATTATCGCTCGCGGTACTCAGTTATTCTAATTGTCGTCATTGTCGAGGGAGACAAGGTCAAGGGTTTGGTGGTGTCCCGGAGATCCTACCAGACAGGGGCTTCAGACCTGTGGGCCAGTCTTGCTTACTCACCCTAAACCCTGAAAGCCGAAACCAATCGCCCCCATGGCACGGAGCGCAGTAATCTAGGGGCCTTAATAATTAGAATTTGGGTTTGGGGCATATCATACTATACTTCTAATAAGGAACCCTAGGAATCATGTTGGTCATTACTAAGGCCGCTTTAGTAGGCTGAGGCCTCTTGCTCCTGAGGCCTGCACTGGCGGCAGCATGTTGGGCATCTGCGGGTTCTGCGCCTTCGGTAACTGCGCGTTTCTGAACTTAAGGGTCCAGGGTGACACTACTTGGAGGTTCATGGGTTGTGATAAGTGGTCTTATAAGTCCCCTAAAATGGGTTATAAGTATAGTTACCCTACTTATAACTCCACTTATAACTACCCCTGAACCTCCAAGTACAACTCCTTAGACAACTCCGGAAACCCTTTGCCCTAGGAATTCAGTTTCGGCAGGGGAACCTTCGGCTTCCGGGACCGAAACGCAGGACTTCCCCGCCCCCTGTTTTAGAGCACAGACAGGGCTGAAGCTCGAACTTCTGGTCTTTCTGCTATACACATGCAAGTATATGTGTATGTCTATGTGTATGTATGTATATATATATATATATATGCATGTGTGTGTGTGTGCGCGCATGTGCACATCCTGAGGCGTAGATAACGTACGGGCTTCATAAGCACATGCCCCGGAAACATTCGAGTAGTACAGAGCCAGTCAGCTTCACACCACAGCACAATACTTCGCCATGCGATCGTTGCATGTTACCCTTTCAGGCGCCGCAGTCTCCGCAAAGAGCCGTGAGGACTGCAACAGGTTGCGACAGAGATGTGCGATTTCACGAGTCGGCTTCGTGGATGCCAAGACCAACCTCCACCGGCACCGCTATCTGCAGTGCCACAGCTGACGAGTGTACAAACTCCCGATGGCAGGGCATGTCAAAGTAAGACAGTCAAGCTAGAGCCTGCAGCTAGCGCTGGCAGATGGAGACTCTGCCTGTTATAGGGAGTCGTCATCAGCATATTGCAGGCTGTCAAGTTGTGCCAACTGCTTCTGCGACGCAGGCCCGACGGCACTGTAACCCGTTCCAAGCGGGAGCCGACTTGCGACACAGAACGAACCGCAATCAACAGTGTCCACAACTCAAAGCAACTCAACAGAACTCGGAGCCTGGAACACTGGAGATCGCAGGCCGGAGACACTTGGCAAATAAGGCTATAATCATCGTCATAGCAAGAAGTAATTATGCTGGCATTGAAGTTCATAGTAATCATAGCAAAAGCAGTGTGGGAACAATGTAGATGCAATAGAAGCAATGATAGTGAATGTAACATTCAATAAGGAACACACAGCAGTACATGGAGCTGCGGGTGACGAACGGCACAGCGCAAGATCTATCAAGAGCTTCGAGCCGCAGGCACGAAGGCATGTGCCATCGACCAGCACAAGTAAATACGAGGAGATACCTCAGCCTTCAACCGTCAACAAGAACAAGTCAGAATCTTCCAGGTCTGCCTAAACCCTAAACCCCCTAAACCTGCGACTTGATATCTGTGGGCACGGCTTGGAGACCCATGCCATGGCCCATCATGGCCTTGAAACAGATCAGGATGTGAAACAGCTAAGATGGGATGGTTCCATGTCTTCTGAGTCCGAGCCTGTGGAACACCCGCCATGTTCTGCAGCACAGCTGCCAGAGAAGCCGGTGCCATGGTCTGGCCAACGCACAAGCGGGTGATTCAGACGACAAATGAGCCCAACATAGACTGCGCACAGAGTAGGGTCCTGATGAAACGGGCAAGTTCTAAGAACCCTACAAACAACAACACGGGTTACTGTTTAGGCGTTCGGAGTCGTGCTTCAGGATAGGAATAAAGCAAGCATCAGCTAGCGGAGCGCCAGTACCAGTACAGGCATGCCTGCCTGCGCATTCGGCAGTGATTGCGGAACTGCCGGGGGCCTGTGGATTCACGGTGCACTTGACCAAGTCAAGGGTACACTAAAAGCAAAATCATGCAACTGATGAGATGCTGAGCATAGCACGCCGGTGGTTGCTCTGGCATAACCTGTACCGGTGGAACCTTTCCGTGTGGAGGGCACCATGCAAGACAGGCCGTCAGCTGCAGCACAAGTGCAACACATGGCTGGCGGTTGCACCTGTTTTCGAAGGCGTAGATTCGTCGCCTCGGCTTCAAAAGAACGATACGAACCCGAAAGGTCAAGCCTTTCTTCAGCTTGCATTCAGTCTTACAGGCCTTTGGCAGATGGCGCTGTGCCCAAACTCAGGACTTCCGCCATCTTCATGCAGATGGCACAAACGATGCAGTTCTCTCCCGTCAACCCCTGAACATGAACTCAGGTTCTCCATAAGTCCTGCCAGGCCCATGCTGTAAGTCGGTGTCTCTTTTCTCAAGAAGACTCAGAAGTGTAAGGCTGATGGTTTGAGGCCTTTCGTCCGAGTCTACCGTCGCATAGGGGCCAGAATAATTAGAATGGGGGTTTTTGGGGTACGCTGTGGCATATTTTACATCAAGGAACGCTATTTAAATAAGAAATAGCATTGTTATTGAGTCAGCCCCCCCCNCCCCCCCCCCCCCCCATCATCGGCATTGAGGTTGAACGTGTTCGGGGCCGCGGAAGTTGACGGTTCGTGGTGACGAGGGGACATGATCCAGTCTTGGGGGCCTGCCTTGAGATTTGGTCTCCTCTATACCTACGTGTAGACTTCGTTCTGTGTTACCGGGCGCCTACTTTTTAAGATAACAGATCCTAACCATAAAACTAGGTATACCACAAAAGGGGTAGGGTATGAGCCTCTAGGTACCTGGGTTCCCCTATGCTCCGCAACTTTCTTTTCAAGACCCGCAATCCTCTCGGAATCTGCTCGCAGCTTGTGCTTAAAACTCATGGGTCCTGCAAAGACACCAGAGCGATTAGCGATAATAGCCAGAATAGTCGCAGCAACGCTGAGAAGAATAGACGCGGAGATAGCAAAAGCAGTGTCAATAGGACCAATTTGTCCACCGTCTAAACTTACCCTAAATCCTAAACCGACATCCTAAACCCCCAAACCCCAGGAATAGCCAGGGTCGTCTCAACCGCAAAGGTTTCGATTTGAGGCAAGTTGCAGCAGCGGCCGCCATGGCCTGGGAAGCAGCTCTGAACCCGAAAGCCTTTAAAGGAACCTATTATAGGACCCTGTAGTACCCTTTATAAAGGAATGCTGTTATAGAACCCGCTAGTACCGTTTTAGGGGGCCCTAGTATACCGTATTGAACCCCTTTACGGTTTAGGGTTTGGATTGGTGGTTTGAGCTTTAGGATTTAGGGCTCAGCTCTTTAATTGCAAAAACATTAACTCGTGAACCCCGAAATCCAGCGGCCCTGAACCCTCAACCTTAAACAACCCCTAAACCCTAAACCCCTAAAGCCCTAAAACCCACACAGTAAAACTGGGGTCGGAAGCTCCCTCTTGAGGCGGACAGCTCTGCTAAGTTTGACCGTCGAAGCCCACTTCTCATCTCTCACACGTTGCTTAGAGTTTGGGTTTGGGGGGTTTTGGGTTTGGGTCTAAGTGCTAAACTACTAAACAGGGAAAATCCAAGTCCCCAAACCCTGATGCCCTGGACCCTAAACCCCAAGAAAACCTTAAAGGCCATATATAGCCCAATGAAGGATTTTAGAACCCCATGGTCCATGGCACAGCTGGTGCCCTGACGTCGAAGACAAAGGCGTAAATCATTCATATGGCTTCATACGGTTATGTATATATACATATACATATATATATATATATATATGGGAGTTTCCGAGAATAGGGGACCCTAATATAGTACCCGAAATAGTAGGATCCTTATGACTATAAGGACCCCTAAAGCAGGCACCCCTAATTTTCGGGAACTCCCAGATGTAAGACCAGTCTATTGGGGGTTGCTATAGCCGACATAGGGAAGGACCAGGAGACACCCCTGGGATTCATCTCAGAAGTGCAATTCAGATCGGTTTAGGGTTTAGGGTTTAGGGATATGGGAGTTTCCGAAAATTGAGGCGCCGTCAAAACCCCGTTCTGGCGCCATTATCTATAACTCAATCGATGTGCGTACTTGCCGCCGCCCTCTAAAACGTGAGCCGCACATATACATCAACACATACAAGTACAAGTACAAACACGAATAATACCTACACACATACACATAGCAGGCTACTATCTGCTGGCGGGCACTCCTACCCCACATACTTGTCGAGCTCATCCCTGACGGATGGCCACCATGCGGGCTCTACCATGTTTCGCCACTGCAGTGATGATATTGCCAATCCAAGTGCACGGATCTAGGGCTAAAGGGCCTGGGGCTTCAACATATGCAGGCGAGGTATCTGTTGTGGTATCGGTAGAGTATCGGTAGGCCACACAACTGCACCACTGCTCACAACCCCTTTTTGAGCCCTGTGGCCTACTGTGCGACGCACGGTGCAGCATCTCAAACTGAGTACCTTCCTATGCTTCTTCCGACAAGCCTTAAAACCGACATATTTCCTCAAGATGCCATGCCAACACTACAAACTTAAGGCGTGGGGTTCGGGTTCTCGGGCTCTTATCGAGTTATATGATATGCCGCCCTTGGAGGGTATCGGGCGGGGAATCGGTAATCCGCCAGGCGCACACAAACGCTTCCTCTGTTTGAACAGAGTCTATGTATGTAGTTGCGGCCGCCCTCATAATCCAAGACTGTTTGAAGACCGTGGGTCTGCCCAAAATACAGCCTAGGCAAACGGGGTTGTGAACCTGACTCAATGAGGGGTACCTTATATTGGGGTCCTTATATTAAGGATCCTACCGTTTAGGGTGCTATATTAAGGTCCCCTATTTTCGGAAACTCCCATGTAGCCATGCCGCAGCACCCCCGCATAATGGAGGGGCCTTAACAATCAGAATAAAGTTTCGAAGTACATGATACTCTTCTTATGTTGAGGCTCGGGGCTGGCCTTATGTTGAGGCACCCTCAGGAAGCATGTTAGCACTTGATTGTTCCCTTAGTTGCTGAGTTCATAGCCATGACAAGTTCAACCTTTCAGTTCTATAGGGGAATTTAGAATCCCCAAAACTGTAAAGTGTATTCAATCAGCTACTCAGTCCCGACCCCTAGATTGCCCCCTCTTCGCGATTCTACGGGGCCTGCTTCGCTTGCTGTGAAAGCTCCTCCTCATTCACCACAGTCGGTTCAGGCCTGGACATGGAATCCAGAGTTTAAGTCTTAAGGCTTAACACAGGGATCTCAACTTAGCGTATCGTATAATCATGGTTGTTCAAGCCTCCACAGTGTGCCGGTGCTTGTTCTGTTTTGGGAGTGCAGTTTATCAGAGCCATTCTTGTATTTCTTCTACCTCTGGACTTGCTTTCTCTGTGTTCTTGCTTTGTTTTGGGTTGGTTTCTATCAACATAAATGGTAGGCCCGGTAGGCTTTGATGTCAGGGTCCCAGGCCGTACAAATTTGAGGGGGTCAAGGCGTCTTCAAAGCTCTGGGTTCCAAGGTGCAGGAGTTTGAGGCGCTAAGGTTGTCGATGGAATGACGACACGTATAGCACGATCTTTGAGGATTTCGGGTTTAAGGTTCATCCTGTGCTAGTCTGCTGATCTGTCGTAGACTCGGACTTCAATCGGACTTCTGACACAGCTTTTCTGCATCTGCCGGCGTGGAAGGCTGAGACAGAGACGGAGGTGCAGCAGGGGGTCCTGATCCATGGCAGTACACGACACGAAAGGGTGCACACACCTACCAGTACGAGTACTGTGGCTTCTGCCAGATAAAACATAGCCATGCCCGTAAACAGCATTCAGCATCGCAGGCGGACATGCGCTATACCGCACTTCAACCACATCATCTGCATCACTGCAATTACCGATGGTGTGCTCATCGGAGACCGCATTGTGACGATGGAAATACAGATCTTCAGAGCAGTCCCATCACACTGAAATCACACCAGCAATCACCATGATCATAGAAATGCCTCATTCTCCCAGGCAGGCAATAAGAGCCACGGCAACTATAATCGCGAACTAGTGACTGTGTGAAGAACAACATTGCGTCGCATTGAAAATTATTGCCGGGCGACCACTACATCTGTGGTCGTACATACAGGCCCTATGAAGCTAGCACCTAAATCAGAACCCTTAAAGAAGCAGCATCACCCAACAGGAACCTCTAAGGCACCAGAATCTCACAGGTAGGCCATTGCAAACAAACGCTGGCTCCATCGGAGGCACCTTTGACATAGTTCTGATGAATCCAGGAAGAACTGGGGTCCATTTGATACTGTAACAGCAATTAAAGGATCATGGGACTTAGTAACTAGGGCTATCAATGAGGTAACTGTCCGGATAATTGCGTGTAACACCAATTAGGCTACTTTGAGCCTTACATACTGAGTCCTATGATCCTCCCAGCATGGTGGTCTCGTGCTGTGAAGAGGAACCTTGTGCAGAGCTCAGGCTCTTTAAACCGTTTAAAGATCTAGAAACCCTTATCCCTAAACCCCAACCCTAAACCCTAAAGCCCTAAACCGTGCATCCTTAGATCCCTGCTTCGATGGAAGGCCTTCAAACTTTTTACACCTCATGGCAGACGTCATTGAACCATTGAGCGCTGCTTCCGCCGAGTCGCCGCATTCTCGGAAAAGCCAGTGCAACCCTACACTCTAAACTTACTGTTAGCCAACCCAAAATAATTGGAAAAAGATCTACGAAATTTCTGACACCAGATGTAGCCTCTGAGAATCCAGATTTTCTTAGTCTTTACTTCCTTCTCCTCACTATGATCCTCCCAAGTGACCTCTCCCTCCTTATCGCCTTGCGCCAAACTACCAGCTGAAGGACAACCCCCCCCCCACCCCAGACCAATATCCCGAAACTAGGAATATGCCTCAGATCATACAAGTAAGACAAATCCGGTTATCATGTAAGGAACGTTCCATACTTAGAGGGTATTGGGGCGGAACCCTAAACCCTAAACCCTAAAACCCTAAACCCTAAACCCTAAAACTCTAAACCCTAAACCCTAAAACCCTAAAACCCTAAACCCTAAAACCCTAAACCCTAAACCCTAAAACCCTAAAACCCTAAACCCTTCGCTAAACCGCAGTGGGCTCCTGCGGTCTCCGGAGGCGGTGGATGGCGCCTTGAGGCACGGACGCGTTGCCATTAAGTTTTGGGCTTAGGGCTTTAGGGTTATAGGGTCTAGGGTTAAGTCGGTTAGAGTGTCTGGGACTGGAAGAAGCACTAAAAGATCATGGGAGGCTGTGTGGCATTGCATGGACGGACTGCTCTTGAGTACTGAGGCTGCGTCTCCTCCAGCCCTGGCGGCGGGATTCCGGCCTGCAAAGACAGACTGGTACTGTAAAGTCGACACATGCCTGGGCATGCTTCAAGTGCAGGACAATCTCGGAACAGACAAGAAATGCCGGATGTTCTAACACCCAAAACCGATCAATCAGGACCAATCACGAATTACTCGTCTTTAGCCCCCCTGGAAGCAAAAAAATGAAGGCCCGCCGCGGCCAGTTCTTGGTGAGCTCGGATGGCATCCGCTTGGATGAGGAGGCCTGTGCATTGGAAACCCTGCAAAGACTTCAGGGCAAAGGGTTTGGGGGTTTATGGTTGGGGGTTTCGGGGTGCAGGGTTTGAGTAGGGTTGAGGGGTTTAGGGCTGAGGATGGAGGTTTAAGGACTCAGTTCTGAAACAAAACAATATAGCTGCATATCTATGACCAAAAACCCGGCTGATTCCAGATCGAATTACCGTAACATTTTGATTGTTCGCTACTTGGCAATGTGAATCAGCCCCCGTTCGAAGCAGCTTTTCTTTGCAGGCGAAACTGAATCCTTGGGATCAACTAGCCGGCGGCCTATGAAAGCCTAGATGTCAGGATTCTGCTTTTGGAATTCAGGATCTGTGGTCTATAGGCCTCGCAACTCAAGGCTCAGGATCAAGGTCGGGCTCATTATTGCGCTTTGACTCCAAGTTCTCACCTTAGGCTCCGAGCTTGGGATTCAGAGTTCAGAGTATTAGGGCTTCTAGGCCGGAAGACTTATCGCAGGCTGTGGGATAAACACTACATTAAACAAAACTACCAGAGGTTACAAGACGAATGATACTAAGCTTTGACGAATGGGCACACCTTGGCCAAGTCTATACTTTACATACGTACAGACATACATACATACACACACACATACATAGAATTACAACACGAGGCCAGAATTTGAACACCATGTCTTACGTTGCCAGTCTGGGCCTGCAAGCGTTGCCGCATCAAGGAGCTCCTTATCGCCCCCGAAAGCTGCACCTGGCGCTGAGAAGGCTTATAGGGTTTGTGTAGGGATGAAGTTTAAGGATTTGCGACATATAATTCTTACATTTAGGGAATTGCAGTGTAGGGTTGCTCGAGGTGTGGAAGGATTAAACAGCTTAAGGATTCCTGTGTTGGGGTTAATTCTCTTGAAAAGGTGTGCCATGGCTTCCATTTATGGGGCCTCGTCTCCTCGGCTGAAAATAGCAATAGCAGCAGTCATATTGGTCATCATCAACAAACACCAGCAACAAGTCAGAGCGTACTGAGACGATCGCACTTCCTTGCTGCCGCGAGCAGCGTTTCTGGGTGCACCAGGGGTGGCAGCTGCACATCCTTCCACAACCTGAGGCCAGGCTGTCCGAAGGCACAGAACCAAGATTGAACTGAAAGGTCCACAGACGCCAAAAGTCTTACGTGATATAGCGGGCTTAATCTGGGCTTAGTATTTGGAATAAGGCTTTGGGGTACCTTATGGTGTAAATATGCTGAAGAACATTCAGTAAAACTTAAGTTGTCCTAAACCCTAAGCCCGTCTCTGTGTTCTGCCTGAGCTTGCAGCTTCGGGAAAACTAGGGATGTATGTATACATATGGATAATTATACGTGGATAGTAAGTGGGGTATAAACCTCAAACTGAAGCAGTTCTTCGCAATGATCTCTGCACCAGAGACTGCAGCCAGGCCACGCGAGTGGAGCAGTCGGTGCTTTCGTCATGCCCGTTCTACGATCATGTCTGTGAGGGGTTTAGGGTTAAGAGTTTCGGATCCGTGAGGATCTTCAAAGCGAGGTCGTATTTTATTGTCTCGCTCACGTAGACCCTCGGCAGTAACTCCTTCTTGGTACCTCCATTTCTTCCTAATGGTCTCTCTCTCTCTCTATATATATATATATATATACATACACACATACGCATACATACAGTGTATACATGCGCAGCAGTATACACATGTATATACCTACACATGTAAACGCGTATGCTACATATATGATGTTCTGGCTATTCTGGAGACTTTCGCTCTTTCGTCGGGCTGGGGTTCGGGTTTAGGGCCATGGGTTTAAGGTTTAGGGTTTAGGGTTTAGGGGTTTAGGGTTTAGGGGAGATTTCGACACGTGCATGTTGCGTTGGGCATCTGTCGCTGTTTGTCTCGCACGCATGCTTTCTGAAACCAATGGCTGCAAGTCACGACATACCCGTTCCACTGAAATTATCGGGAACTGGAAGGGCAAGACGCCGCAAAATTCGATGCTGTCGGCCTCCTCGTTTGCAATATTCATTTGACCAAACTGAAACTCACCGTCTAGGATTCGTCGTGACTGCACTGAGCAAATTCTGACCTTCCGAAACTCGACCGCACAAAGTATGAATACTGCGCTCATACATACCGGCTCCGGCTACAAAAGAACTCCAGGCCGAGTGCAATCCTTTAAGAAGCACCGCTGCCGAAATGCTGAAAACGAGCCTATGACTTGGCAGCCGCACGTTAACACCATCTTGGACATGCAAAAGGACCTGTGACCCCCACTGAATTTCTATCTGATCTTGCCTGCATCTATCTCGCGAATCACAATGCATTAAGAGCTGCGGTGAACTGCAACGAACAGGCCAAGAAGTGGCACTCCTATGGACCACCTGCAGCTCTGATTGTATCCTCATGCTACATCCTCGTAACGAGAAAGGTAAACCCAAAACCCCGAAACTTGAACTGTACCTCCAGCGAAACATAGTGCGCACTTTGTTTCATGCTGCGCCGAGAGAAAGCTTCAGCCGGGTTGGTCTTTCCACAGCCTCTTCTGGTAAGATCCAGCTCAGAGTGCCGAGTTTAAGGTCGAGGGCTCACCGGTGTATATAGGGTTTAAGGGCTTAGGGATTTAGAGGGGTGTCGGGTTCAGGTTCATGCCAACTGTTTTCGACCGTGCTATGCCGCGCCATACAGCTGTTTCGGGTCATAAACACCACATAGCTGCTACATTTGCTTAGCTACCCCATTGTTACAGCTCTGCATTGCTGCCACCCGCGGCTGCCAGAGTGCTCGTCAGCCTCAGCTTTGGGGATGATGGGGATGTCGGTGGTAAACCACGAAGACTATGATGAGGATGGTTATAGCGATGACGGTGCTGATGGTAAAATGTCGACAGTGCGGTGCTGCTAAGACTATCGCCACCGCCACCACCACCACCAACATCAAGCACACCACCACCAGCACTACCAGCACCACCACAATCACCGCTACACCTGGAAATACTCATTCTCTCTGAAGATAGATCTATCTCTCTCTCTCTCTTTTTCTCTCTCTCTCTCTCTCTCTCTCTCGCGCTCTCTCTCTCTCTCTCTGTCTCTGTCTCTCTCTCTCTCTCTCTCTCTTTATACATATCTATTTCTACACGCATGCAAACATAACAGTCTGCCTATCATGTGTATATATATATATAGAGAGAGAGAGGTAGATATATAGGGTACAGATGTACAGATGTACAGATACTATATATATATATGTGTGTGTGTAGACATATAGATAAATAGATACATAGATATACAAGTATATGGATACAGATATACGAGTGCAGATATAGATGGATACAGAGACATAGACACAGATACAGATATAGATGCATTTATGTACTTGTATTCTTAGGCTTATACATGTGTACATACATATGAATAGCTGTGTATATATATATATATACACATATGTATGTATATGTACATGCATATGCATATGTATATGTTTATGTACATGTATATGTACATATGTTTATGAATTTATGTGTGCATGTATGTGCGTATGTATGATGTATGTATGTACGTACATACGTATGTATGTATGTGTATATGTACATTATGTGTGTTATGTATGTATGTCTCTCTCTCTCTCTGTATATATATATACATACATGATGTTTTTTTATTTGTTTTGCCCGCTTCTTGCAAGCAGAAGGCAACGTCGTGGTCGTTGTCACCGTATTCTGCCTTGCAGGACAAGGCGATATTTCATGAGCCATGTAGTAGAAGAAGCAGTAGTAGCAGCAGCAGCAGTAGTAGCAGCAGCAGCAGTAGTAGTAGTAGGTCGTAGTAGTAGCAGTAGTAGTAGTAGTAGTAGTAGTAGTAGTAGTAAGTAGTAGTAGTAGTAGTAGTAGTAGTTGTAGCAGTAGTAGTAGTAGTAAGTAGCAGTAGCAGTAGCAGTAGCAGTAGTAGTAGTAGTAGTAGTAGTAGTAGTAAGTACCAGTAGTAGTAGTAGTAGTAGTAGTAGTAGTAGTAAGTACCAGTAGTAGTAGTCGTAGTAGTAGTAGTAGTAGTGGTAGTAGTGGTAGTAGTAATAGTAGTAATAGTAGAAGTAGTAGTAGCAACCGTGCACGGTTAAGGTTTTTAGACCCTCATCGACCACAGAAGAGACAGAAACCCAAGCTTCACTTCGGAGTTCCTCTGAACCTCTAAACCCCTTACTTGGAGGTCCATGGGTAGTTAGAAGTCTCCTAATATGGGTTAGAAGTATAACTTTACTTATATCCCCACTTATAACTACCCCTGAACCTCGAAGTACCCCTAAACCCGGAAGCATGCATCGCCGAGTCCCGAACTTCGAAAGTGGCGCCGTCAGGTACATCAAAGCACCGAGACCTGACTGAATCTCGTGCGCACGAGCTACCATATCGGTTTAGGATTTAGAAAATAGGGGGTTGGGATTTAGGGTTAAGCTCTTTGGGGTTTCAGGGGTCTAGGACTTTGGGAGCCGGCGTTGGGCAGGGGGCTGTCTGAGGCGGGGATACGACGGTTCACGTGATCTACCAAGGGGCGTGTGAATACTTGTAGAAGCATGGATGTACGTACATTCATAACTACATACACTTATGTAAACACACACTTACTTATGTATGTATGTATGTATATATGTATACATATAACTACAATCAATTAGAGAAAGCTTCATCACCTGGTGGAAGCTTCTCTGAATCCGAGATACAGTGGAGAGCCAACTCTCTTCAGAAGCCTTCCCGGACGAAAACTGTGCGGTGCGTCCCAAGCACTCCTCCGAGCAACCTAACGATCCTCCGAACCCCAAACCCAAAACCCTAAACCTTAAACCCTAAAGCCCTAAAGATCCAAACCTACAGAGGCTACCTTTAAAGGAGTCCCTTAGAGGAGCCCCCATGAATCTGCAGCAGGAAGGCCCACGAAAAGAAGGACGATGAAGCCGAGCCTGAGCATCAGGAGCTGTGGACTTCAGGATTTCAGGCTTAGGGGTTTAAGGGTTTAGGGGTTTAGGGTTTAGGGGTTCAGGGGTTCAGGATATGCTTGGGGTAATTTTAGCTTTTAAATATCGGAGCCACAAAGACAGGACGAGATACTCAAATCAAGCACATTGAACAATGACAGACATGGCACATTCCAGTGCTGAAGCCGGTGGCAGAAGAACCACAGCAACACGACGCAACTCCTGGAGCATAACCCACAGTCAGCATGCATTCTCCATCATCCTCTTTGACTGCGTCCCTGATAGGAAAACTACAAGCACCACATCGTGAACCACTTAAGTATGCACTAACCGGCCATGACAGCACCAGAGGAGGCTGGTCGGGTCTCGGGAGTATCGGAGACGAAGCACGAGCCCTGACGCCTCGAAAGGTAATTCTGGTGGCCTTAACAAGCCTTAATACTCAGAATAGATTTCGGTGTATTTTATAGCAAGTGTACGATCAGGAACCCTCAAGAATACTCAAGAACGATATTGATTGGAAATTACTCCGACCGGGGTGCCAAAACACAGAAAGAGTCGACACAACTTGTACTTACGGTTTTTGCAGCAGCACCGTTCCTGAAACTTTAAGTCTAGACCACAATTCCCAAGTCCGGAATCCTAACCCCCTAGACTCTAGCCTTTACAAAGCTTCGGCTGTTCCAAGCACATCCCAGGAGCATGAGCCAGACTTCCCACCAGCCGCCTTTGCTGTCGTACTCTTCCTCCGGCAAGGGCTTTGGGTTCAGGTTTGTGGTTTAGCCCTAGGCCCTAGATTTACCGTAGATGTAGGAATCAGAAGGAACTTTGGAAATGAGCAACTGCCGAAGAGTTGCCAGAACGTCAAGCAAGGTTAACACAACCCTTGCAGACTCTATAACCATTTTTCGGACCCTCAGGCCAAGACTTAGGGATGAGAAAACTCGCCGAAAACAATTAACTTATTGAACCCATGTTTAAATGATGGCGGATCATACACCCCCGATGCTTGAAGGTTGCCTACCCAGCGCCGAAGTATAGAACCCCTCTAGAGCCCAACAAGCCCTAAACCCTGGGCCCCTGGAAGCCATGGTGCCTTGAACTGCTTCAGATCAGGAAAGAGGGAGTCGAAAAGCGCATCTTTGCCGAACTCCTGCACGAGGCTTCGCAGAAGGGCTGTTATCTTTAAGGATTCTTAGAAGGGATACTATAAAGAGTAGATTATGCAAGGCTAAACAATCACGAACGATGCTGTCATGGGAGGGCTTCAAGTTCTGCACGGTTGGGGCTTCAAGTTTAGTCTCAGGTTTCTTTTGAGTTGGGCTTGCCGCTGATTGTTAAGTCTAGGTAAAGGGTTAGGCCTCAGCTTCTGTTTTTGCGGAAGGTGGCCTCTGGTTGCCTCAAGAGCAGTTACCGGCCTGCCCTTCGCGCGCCTGGTCACAACCTTACCCGAGACGCTAAACCGAAACCCTGAAACCATCTGAAACCTAAACACTCAACCCCAAACCCTCAAACCCAAACCCTAAGCCACTCCTCAGGCCTAAACCCCAGAGAGCACTGAACTCCTTCTGTTGCCATTTTACGCGCAGTTCTTTGGCACTCTTCGTCGTCGGCCTGGCAACCGAGCCCGCATTCTGCCGTGGCAGCATGCCCAGGCGATACCCAGCACAAACTCTCAAAATTGCTCAGGAATCAGAGTTTAGGATTCTTCTTACTATTGTTGTATTATTATTGTTGGATGATTTTGTTATTATGGACGCATGGCCGACAACCACACACCCATCCGCATCGACGGGGCCGCCGAAAAGGCGGCCTCAAACTAGTATAGGTAATTACTAAGGCCCCTATATTAGATTAGCTTCGAACCACCTGTTGTGACAGGAAATCTGCACAAGTGCAGCCCAAAGTTCGACACCACCTGGATGCATGCTCGGTTTAGGGGGTAGGGTTTACCTCTGCTTCCAAACAAGAGTGTCGAGAGAAAACAAGGTCCCACCCTCAGCTAAATAGCAAAACCGCATCCCTGAAATCCGAAACCCATGTGGCCAAGTCTCTAAATTAGGGTTCCTTTTAGGAGCCGTACTATCTTGGTGACCTAAAAAGGGGATCCTAATTTAGAGCACCACTCATGTGGCCGGACCAGAGAAAACACTTGTGCGAGGGACGTGCAAATCATGTTCACCACTTCCAGCAGGCCACCAGGACCTTAGCGGTTTAGGGTTTAGGGTTTCGGGGTTTAGGGTTTAGCTTTTAGGGTTTAGGGGTTTTGGTTTGCAGCTTGTCGAAGTCCTATCTGCAGGCTCGTGTGCCACAGTAAGCAGCTAGTTGAAGCGATCCTAACCATGTTTTTCTGACGTTCCTACTCATGACCTGCCTACTGCATTCCGTGACCCTCTAAGTGAAGGCTTGGATTGTGCTGGGAGGGTCGCCAAGACCTCAATCCCTAAAACCTGAACTAGTAGTACTAACAGTACTCCTAGTGCTACCAGTAGTACTACGAGTAGTACAAGTACTACTACTACTACTACTACTACTCCTACTAGTGCTACTACTGCTACTACTAGTACGGCTACCACTCCCACCACCAATACCAGTACCCCTATACCCACCCCTACCACTACCACTGCTGTCGCTACCAACAACACTGCTGCGACTGTCACTGCCCCTGCCACTGCCACTACCTCCGCTCCCACCCCACTACAACCACCACGAGGACGACTGCTACAACACCACGTGTGCATCTTTAGGCGTTTCTTTGGTGTCTGTCACTGAAACTAATGTCTGTGATTGCCCCTGGTGCCCACTGATCAGGACGTGATCTGTGCTGCTGCTGCGCAGGGGCCCACACTACTATATGCAATCAGCCCTTGAGTTCTTCAGATTGCCACGTTCGTTGTTATTCCAACAGTGATGATGGTGGTGATGCTTCATGTACGTTAATTGAAACCACGGGCGACATGCAGTCGTCTGGATCCCAGCAATTACCGTCTTATCTTGATATAGAACCGAGAGCACACCTACCCAACTAACGATGCATGTAGCAGGGACAGCACATGCCTGCAACGTGGCAGTCTAAGTGCCCATTCTCAGTTTACATATCGATTCAGCAATCCCTGTGACACATGGAGACAGGAAGCGCCGCCGATTTTCCATCAGATGGAAATGCACTGCCTCTAGGGGTGAGTGCATAGCTTCTCTTCCTTCGCATGCATGGTCTCCAGAAAGACACCAGCCGAGAAGTTAATCAAACGTTGTGCTTGGCAGCTGCCCCCTACACTTTGATACTTGAGACAACTGCACAGAAGCATCCGTGAGCCAGACAAACTGTAGCATGCATGCATGCATGCATCTTATCACAGCTCTTTCGTGTAACGTAGAGGGTGCCACCGATGTGAAGCCGGGACGAAGTCCGAGTAAACTCCAAACTGCATCCTAGTATCAAAAAGGCACTTGGAATTGCCCGTGCCTCCTCTGCCAAGCACTTGCCAACAAACCCGTTGATGTGAAAGCCAATGCGTCTCTGCAAATCAAGTGCCCGTAATCTGTGCCGATAAACCGTCCAGTGGAAACGGCTCTCTATGGGTACACTAGCATTGCTGCGCTGGCGAATGGCACCCGCGGCAGTACAGGATCGTCACCTCTAGCAGGAGTAGCAGTGGCAGTCGTTGGCGTCGTGCAATGTAGGAGTAGTTGTTGTCGTAGTGGTAGTAAGAGTAGTAGTAGTAGTAGTAGTAGTAGTAGTAGTAGTAGTAGAAGTAGTAGTAGTAGTTAGTAGAAGTAGTAGTAGTAGTACTACTTCTACTAACTACTACTACTACTACTACTACTAACTACTACTACTTCTACTAACTACTACTACTTCTACTAACTACTACTACTACTACTACTACTACTACTACTACTACCACTACTACTACTACTACTACCACTACCACTACGACAACTACTAGCAGCAGTAGTAGCGGCAGTAGTCGTCGTAGCAGCAGCAGGAGTGGTAGTAGTCGTCGTAGTAGTCGTATTCGTTGTTGTTGTGGTGGGCAGTAGTAGTAGCAGCAGTAGCAGTAGTAGCAGCGGTAGTAGCACTCGTAGTAGTAGTAGTAGTAGTAGTAGTAGTAGGAGTAGGAGTACGAGTAGGAGTCGGAGAGGAGTAGGAGTAGTAGGAGTAGTGGTAGATTAGAAGTAGTAGTAGTCGTAGTAGTCGTAGTGGTAGTGGTAGTAGTAGATTAGAAGTAGTAGTAGTCGTAGTAGTCGTAGTGGTAGTAGTAGTAGTAGTGGTAGTAGTAGTAGTCGTAGTAGTAGTAGTAGTGGTAGTAGTAGTGGTAGTAGTAGTAACGGTAGTAGTAGCAGTAGTAGTAGTAGTAGTTATAGGTGGTAGTAGGTAGTAGTAGCAGTAGCAGTAGCAGTAGCAGGAGCAGCAGCAGCAGCAGCAGTAGCAGTAGCAGTAGCAGTAGCAGTAGGAGTAGTAGTAGTAGTTGTAGTATCCTCCTGCTCCTCCAGTTCTTCCTCCGCATCCTCGTCGGCGCCATCATCACATCATGGTGCGCGAGTTAAGCTGCAAACTTTATGGAAAGTGCTTGGGAGGACACTGGCAAACGCATGTGCGAGCAACACGGCAAGTGAAGCTCCTCCATACATTTAGCGGTGTAGCAAAAAGACGCAAAAACTTAATTGGAAGCTGCCGGATAGGAGCAGCCTCGCTCGGGATAGTAGACCTCTGATTGATGCACCCTTGCCCGTCTTCAAAGCCCGCAGTCGGCCCTATTGCATTCGTCCTCAACCAGGGGCCTACATGATTGTAACCACACACAGGGACTTCCAGGTGAACTTCAAGGCCACGGAAAAAATCACAAGCTTGGTGAACAATCTCCAAAGTTATCGAGATCGACACTTTTGGACCCACCGCGCTCCCATCGAAGTCCCTTCATGCATAGCCCACAGGGTACATTGATCCACGACAAGCGTAATCGCAACGACATCAGCAAGCTTCAGAAAGTAGTAGGACCCAGCAGCCATCGTAACTAGTGATCTTTTTCCTCGTCGAGGTGTCAGAGTCTAGTTGTTGCCCTAGCCTGACGACTTTGGTGACTTGCTGTGACTTGGCTTCTGCAGTTGGCACCTTCAAATGCTCAGAGTCCATGGCACGATAGTCAGCGTGTCTCTGCACGAGCCCACGAGGGAGATTTCTCCCCAAAGTGTGCCAAGGCCAAGACATCTGGCAATCTGTACATTAGGGCATGCGGCATGGCTGTTCAAGTCAGCGGAACACTGGCAACGCGAACGTCGGATGTGCGTTTTGCACATGCCAAGGCCGTGAAAGAATCTCATTTTTGCAGGCTGGTTCTTTGAACCGACCCAAGAAGCTCCTTTAAGGCGGGCCCTTCCTTAAGGGCATCCTTAAAAGGGCCCTCCTTAGTGCGGCACATCCCAGAAACCGGTGTCCTCCTCACTCTCTGCTTCGAGTTCGGGAGCATTGCTCCCCTTGAGGTCGGCGGACTTCACGAAGTGGACGACTTCCCGAGTCGGTTGGCCCAACCAAGGCTGAACCATCAGCCAGGCCTATGCTCTCGAAAACATGGGAAGAAGATACACTGGTGATGATGGTGACAATGATGATGAAGATGATGAGAATCATTGATGGTGGCGGGTGCTATAGTTACTATGGCATACTACGGTGGAGAAGGCAAAGGGTTTGCAAAAGACATGCTGAAGCGAACCCCTACAACCCAAAGCTTGAACCTTGAACTCCAGCTGCCAACCATGGGTCGGAGTTCGCTACCGGGGGCGGATCCAGCACGGATATATCCCCAGGGAGGCGGTCGTAGAAGGGCGACACGAAGGGCTGAATGGCCTTGATCACCTCAAAGCGCTGCGAACATGGTCTCGCAAGATGAAATCTGAAATACAACAACACTAGCACGAAACGTCTAAAACCATGCAGAGGTACAGAAAGAATCATGTCAATCCTCATGATATACGTCTTAAGCATGTGGCCCTCCACATGTGCCAAACACCGAAACCCGAAAACTCTATCTTTAAACTCAACCCTTTACGGCCTAAGCCCCAAATAGCCCTACCTTTGGAAACGAAAGCCTCAAATCGCCCCACCAGCAATATCAAGCCTGTTGGCAGGCCTAGACATCTCCGGAGTCTAACGTCCCACGAAGCACGACCCTACACTTAACAACATTAAACTCAAACTATCCAGATTCTATCCCACCGAAGACTCACCTTAAGCTTTATCACACTAATCCGTAAACTCTACAATAAGCCGTATAAACCTAAAGCCCTTCAAATTCCTATACACCCAAAACTCTAAACCCAACCTACCTTACACCCTAAACCCTGAACCCTAAACCCAAACTACATTACACCCTAAACCCTGAACCCTAAACCCAAACTACATTACACCCTAAACCCTGAACCCTAAACCCAAACTACCCTACACCCTAAACCCTAAACCCAAACAGCTTCTTAGGCCGCGGAGGGGCCCTGATGATACATCGAATGCAGGGCAGCCAGTTGCCGAGGCTCAGCTTGGAGCAGTCCACGATCAAGCCTTAGGGTCTAGGGTTTAGGGTTTTGGGGTTTTGGGGTTTTGGGGTTTAGGGTTCTGGGATTTGGGGTTTAGGGTTTTGGGTTTAGGGTTTTGGGTTCTAGGATTTGAGGTTTAGGGTTTGGTGGGGTGGGGTTTTTGGGGCTTTAGGATGTGGGGCGGGCCTATAGGCTTCGGCTTCTTGCGGGTGTTCATGTGCTTAAAGTTAGAGGGCTCTCTTTTTCCGGGTGTTCAGTAATTTTGAGGCGTTTCAGACTTTGCAAGCCTTTGAGGATTGTTCAAGGGCTTTTGTGGCTTCAGGGGATTATGAGACTCTGGGGTCTTGACATATTGATGTTTCAAGAAGCTTTTGAAGCCTTTAAGAGCTTGTATGTGCTCTAAATATACCTCTAAATGCAGTTCACGCAATTTGAGGGCTTTTAAAGTGTCTGAGAGGGTTTAAAGGCATGTTACGATTAAGAGCTGCAAGGGGCTAGGGGTTCAGGGCTTAAAAGGTGTCTGTGGATATACGGCCCTTGCGGCGTTTTCGGGTTCAGGGTTATGGCTTTGAGGGTTGCAAGGGTTCAGGGCTGGGGTTTCAGAAGCTTCTTCAGAAAACATCAAGCTGGGTTTTATACATCCATAGGACAAATTGTGTGTGTTTGTGTCATTATAGATATATACACACTACGAGGTGCCGTGTGTATGCATGCATGTCTACGTACATACCTACATGCTTACATGTACAAGCACATAGATAGACATGCACACATAGCCTATCTGCCTTTGCTCGGCTCGGGGCCTACAAGTTGACGTGTCGTGTTTTGTAAGTGGCTGTAAGTGGCCGGTATAGGCCACATGCACGCATGGAGCTTTGACTCAAGGTACAGAGGCATGGGATGGCATCGGTACGGTATTTCGGTAAATCTGTAAAAGCCCCTAATTAAAGGATGGTCCTTAAAGCATCATGACAAGCCCGGCAGAATAATTCGAGGCCTATTCCTGTATTGCGGGGTTACAGAGCTCTTGGGCTCTCTGGCAAGCTCAGCCAAGCTTCTCATGCGAAACATGTTCTCTGCCACTTGCGGCCGCCTGGCTTGGAAGACTTTCGTTCGGAAGGCGCTGCGGCCAGAGTCTCTGATAGGTTCAGGGTTTGGGATTTAGGGGTTAAGGGGATGTAGGGTTTAGGGGCCCGGCAACAACTCAACACTCGTGTGGTGGAACTCCTGCTTCGCTTGGAAGGTTGCAAAGAGTTAGTCTGTAGATATATTAATACTAACATTAGTATTCGTATGGATACTAATATTCGTATTAATATCCGTGTTCGTATTAGCAATACTAGTAAAGACGAACTTTGTACATGCCAGTGGGTCCATGGGCTGAGAAGGTCTCTTGCAGACAAGCAGCGTCCAGCCGATGGACTTCGCCACGCTGTCTAAGCCACAAAGCCTACAGAAACAGGAAAGTTTGGGGCCTTGATAACTAGAAAAGGGTTCCTTTAGAGGGGTCTATAAGGGTTAGTTTGGGGGATACTATGAAGGTACTATAATGTAGGGGCCTTAACAGTAGAATAGGGTTTTGGGGCCCATTATACTATAATTATAATAAGGAACTCCCAACGTAGTCTTGGTAAATGTTCAGGCCCCTACAGTAGAGTCATGAGCATGATGTGGCTGCATTGGGTCTGGACACCAGGTGTGCTCAACACTTCCAGTGAAAGATAGCACACATTATCATTATGACTAAGTCACGCTTGTTGTGCCAGCAACTGGGACTCGCCCACCGTCATGTGCCTCAGCGGTGCGAGAGCATTGCTGAGCGACGGCTTCTTCAGCACATTACACGCGAATCATCCCAATCCTGTTTGCGAGACCAGAGCTTCTTCCTGCCCTCAAACCCACACTTAAAACAAGTGAGGGAGATCTCCAAAAATGCTGGCAAGCCATAGGCCAAAAGGCCCCACGGCCCCGAAATAAAGCGCAGGGTCTCGGATCTAGGGTACGACTATGAGGATTTAAATTTTTAATTCCTAATTCATCCCTAAGTCCTGTAACTCCTGAACCCTAATTAAGCCCTAAACCAAGTTGCTCGTCTGCCAAGTTCACCACAAGCACTTCGCGTTTTGCCTCGTCTTGCCCGACCTGGGCCCAGCACGACAAGGAACACTGCGAAATCAAACGATATAAGGGCCTTGATGATTACAACAGTTGTCCCACTTCAAAAGGGGTTCCTTTACGGGCTACTAGAAGGAATACTGCAGGGTTTGATGTGAGGGCCTTAATTTGGAATACGGTTTGGGGTATACTATAACTATAATATGGTCGTTATAAGGAGCCCTAAGGAATAATAATGTGAATTATGCCGGCTTCTTATTCCTCCAAATTTAGGAGCACAGGGCCCTACTTTAGAAGTCCTACAAAGAGCAACAACACTAATTATGCAAGACCCTAAGTACGGCTTCGGCCTTCATAATTAGAATAGGGTATTGGGATATCATGTGATGGTGACATTCTACAAGGGCTATAATTGGGAATACTCTGTACTACATCCGACTCCGACACGTCGTATAGGAATCCAAAGAAGAGCCATGGTATGACCACGGCAACTCTGATAATTCCCAGGGAAGGGCTCAGTGTGGCTCAGTATACTACTCCAGACTGCTTGATCGTAAAGGTGAAGCGACTCTCGCATCGGCATTTTCCATCTAGCGGTGGAGATAGCCATGTCTGGCTGCATCTTCACTCCTCAAAATCCCAAACGCCAACGACAACCCTCAACCCCTAAACCCCTAAACCCCTAAACCCTTAAACCCTAAACCCCTAAACCCCCAAACCCCAACGAACCGGAAGAGCCTCATAGCTCAGCCTGGGGGGCTGAGCCGCCCTGAACCCTGCAGCCAAGCGACATGTCGGATGACCCTCTGTATGTCTGAAGGAATCCTCGAGGATGAGACTGGATGAGTTCGGGCTCACGGTGGACAGGAAGGGTTGTTTAGAGTTTAGGGGAGAGTCGAAAGATGGGTTTCGGGGAGAGCCCAAACATGGGAGTGCTGGAAGAGCTCTTCAAGGCCATCTGTCGAGTCTCTCATCGATTCCTTTGCTAGTGCCCGAACGAAGAATCGATTGTATCGCGGAGGTTCTTGAATGAGCTGGGGCGGAAGTCTGAAATTCTAAAGGGACTCTCATCCACTCTCGCGATTAATACTCGACGATTGCGCTCACAGAAAAGAGCCCCTCGAGTGGAGATAATCGGGGAGAGCTTTTGCGAGGCTTGTGCCTCCGTACCACAATGGGATTTGGTGCAGGCCGCAGAAGGATTTGGGTATACTTTGTGGCCCCCTAGTGATTAACATGTGTCTACATAGCCTCACGAACTATGAGAATCTCTAGTTACTGTACGCTACAGGGCTTTCGGGCGGCAAAGCCCCCTCAATGCAACTTCTGCCAGCTTCTATACCTCTCTACATCGAACCGACCTTGCACATACTTTGCCTTCTGATGATGTCTTCCGCGTGTTGAGCTTACGTATAATTTGCCTCCCCAACCCTGCTAGCAATAACCCTAAACCTATCATCTATGCCAAAGGGATGCGTGAAGCCAAAACACCCCGAGATCTGAGTCCGGCACTTTCCGCAAGTGCCAGCCTCTGCTGTCATCACTGCAGAATAGCTTGCGACCAAACTACATCCTTTCACAGTGGCTATTTTTATGCGTATACTTTGGTATGTAGAAATGTAGAGATTCCCTTTGAAAAGCTGCCAATGCTAAACCGTGACAGATCGCAGTATTTATTGTTCACGGTGGATTTTCTGTTTCAGGAACCTAAACCCTAGGTCGGCAACCCAAAGCCTCAACTTACCGAACTCTAAACTCTGCATGGACCCTAAGCTCAAAGCCCTGGCTCTAAAACCCTAAAGCCCCTAAAGCCACAAACTAAGGACGATGTTGACTTGAGGAAAGGAGCGAAAGGCGATTCCCAAGGATAGACCAGCCAGCTCGGTGCGCCAGGAAAGGCATCCAGGCCTCGTTCCTCCTTTTCAGGGTAGCTATAGGCGTTCAGAGCACTACGCCGTGTAGCGGCGGTAATTTCTGTGTGGGATGGGGCCCCAACACACCCATGTTTGTGAGGGCGCCGCATATCCACAGAACGGATAGGCTTGTTGATGCCTTGTACCCCACCCACGCCTACATTTATTAATTGTACGTTTATGTATCTGCAAGAACCCTAAACCCTAAACTTTAAACCCTCTAAGACGGTACATGAACATCGCTCGTCATCTCTCAAGACGCCGAGGCAACAAACACTCGCCGATCGACCACTGGAATGAGAAGACGTGAATTCTGAGTTTAGTCAATGCTCGCTTTGAAAAACCACCAAGCAAGCATTGATGGCCTGGCTGGGTACCGCTCAGGTAACACGTGGGAAGGAAGGGTCGGAGGCAACGATCCTTCAGAAAAAGGGGCAGAAAGGTAAAGGAAAGAAAGAAAGGAAAAGGCAAGGGTAAGGGCGGCAAAAGGCAAGTCCTAAACACTAAACCGTAACCCCCTAAACCCAAAACCCCTAAACCCTAACCCCCTAAACCCTAAACCCCTAAAGCCCAAACCCCTAAACCCCAAACCCCTGAACCCTAAACCCCTAAACCCTAAAACCCTAAACCCTAAACCCCTAAACCCTAAACCCCCAAACCCCTACATAAACCCTAACAAGGGAGATATCGGTCCTGCACAGCAAGAGGCTGGGTCCGGGGCTGCAGCTGGGCCACCAGGGCACCTTTTCCCAAACATTCCAGGGTTTATATAGGGTTTAGGGTTTCGGGTTTCGGGCTTATAGGGTTTAGGGATTCCACATTCGCTACGGTTGTGGGTCTTGGGAGGTTGGGGCTTAGGGTTTTACGTCTTTTTGGGGTTCGGGGTTTTGAGCTTAGGATCATAGGGCTTGCGTGTCCAGAGTCTCCCTATGCACCCCAAACCTTATACCTTGCTAACCTCTCAGCCCCACAACTGGACATTATCGGATATTATCGTATACTACTGTATGTTATGGTATGTTAAGCTATAGGATATTCGAGCATATTTTCCTGGGGGCTGCGCAGATGCCAAGAAGAAGAGGCAGGTCCCTCGCGTACTTCTTCACTCCATGCCCTCGGGCAGCAAAGGCTTCCCGCAGCATTTCGACGCGGCAGGGAGATGCAGTTGTGCAAACCCCTCCCCTCAAAAAACACAGCTTGGTCCAAAAGAGTCGACCCTAAGTGAGATCCCTAAGCCCTAAACCCTAAATCCTAAGTATGAGGGACCTTGAAACTCGGTGGAAAGGCTCCTACTCATGTCTTGGGCCAGATCAAAGGCGGCTGCCCGGGCAATGTGCCGTCTCCCTCATGGTCGCGCGCGCGCGCGCGCATGTGCGTGTGCGTGTGCGTGTGCGTGTGCGTGTGTGTGTGTGTGTGTGTGTGTGTGTGTGTGTGTGTGTGTGTGTGTGTGTGTGTGTGTGTGTGTGTGTGTGTGTGTGTGTGTGTGGGTGTGTGTGTGTGCGCGCGTGTGTGTGTGTGTGCGTGTGTGTGCGTGTGTGTGCGTGTGTGTGCGTGTGTGTGTGTGCGTGTTCATATATACATGTATATATAACTATTCATATTCAAGATATGTATGGTACAAGATGTATACATATACATATATATATATATACACATAACCCTATCCCAACTCCAGATGGGAAGCCCATGAGAAGCGCTGACATGTAACAAAATTAACGAACAGACTGCGACTTGTGCGTCAGTCAAAGAGCCCTAAAACTAAATAGTAACAGTCATACAAATCATGACAGTGATAAGTCTAGGAACAAGAACAATTACAAAGGCTTATACTTATACTGCAAAACGATCTGAATGATCCACCTCCGCTTTTCTGTATTCATTCCATAGCATGCTGTGGGGCTGTAGCCCCGGTCGGAGACGAAATAATCGACGGGGCTTCTGAAGCCCTTCTAATCTAACTTCAGAAAGGATTGTTCAGATTCCTGTGGTTCAAGCAGGACAAGAGTCTACGACAAGTAAGGACCCTAAGAGAAGGGACACCAGTCAGTATAGAACAATCCTCCTTTGCAAGGGAGACGCTTGCAACTAAGGCTCTGAACGGCCTGCGCTGACATGCTTCCAGCAAGGTATCAGTGTAAACCCTTGGGTCCAACAGACACAATTAATATTCGTAGTGGCAGTCTGTGAATCGACTGCTTTCGGAGCAAACCTGTGGTCTCTTCGGTAGCCTGTGGGATGCAAGTGGGCCAAGAACTGCTGGTGTAGCGAAGCTCCGCTTCGATCGTGCATCGGTATCGGAGATTTGTTCTGCGCGCATGGAAGTTTTTCACCTTAACGATGTCTTCGCTTATATGTCTCGTACTTGTTTCACTAATCACTAGCTCTCGAAAATGCCGACGAAGCCGAATGTATGAACAAGGTGCGTAGAAGTAAACTCAATGTGCAATTATGTATAAAGAACATATTTTTGTATGTATGTATGTATGAATGTATGTATGTATGAATGTATGTATGTATATCTGTGTGTATGTATGTTTGTATATGCGTATGTATGTGTGTAGATGTGTGTGTATATATATATTACTATACTGTTACAATTATTATATACATGCAAAATATGCACAGATATATGTAGTTGCTATACTCACTCGCCCATGTCCTGAAGTAACAAATTGATCCCAAGTTCCATGCGCTGCCGCCCTGTTGTTGGCAGCAATCGACGATTCCTACGAGCAAGTCTGAATTCTGCTTTGGTGCGGCAGGCGCTTGCGGAGGCCAGCACAGGGCTCAAAGGCACGTAATATACGGCCTGAATTAATATTTAGACTTTGGTTTGGGCGCCGAATATACTATAGTTATAATATTATAGTGAACCCCAAAACAGTATAGGTAATTACTACGGCCCCTACATTAATCGAGGTACTGGCGCAGGGCTTCGATGACACTAACAGGATATGACGTGCTTCGAGCCCATGTACATAGTCGGCCTTCATTTGGAAGCTGTGGGCTCCATGTAGTAGATGTTGTCCATCGTGCTGGAAAAGCACCAAAACAACTACAGCAAAATGATGGGAAATCTTGTCGGCACATGCCAGCAAAATGATGGGCAAATCTTGTCGGCACATGCTTGGTCGACTGCTCACGAAGAGTTCGAATACTGTGCCGTGTAAACAGAACACCTCTGGACGCTAATCGAATCGACCTGGTGCCACTTCTTGCAGCCTGTACTTAAAGCCCAAAGCCGAAATGCAACGTGGGTCCAGCGACTCCTCCGCGCACAAGAGTCATCTTGTAGTGCATCTTTAAGCTTAAGGTTGCTCCTGCAGAAGAAGCTATGAGACACATCCTAACCGGCACTATCACGTCATCACGGCTGGCTGCTAGCACAGGCCGACAGCTGTCGTCGTGCACCACAGGACAAGTGAAACCGCGAATTCTCTGCACACCAACCGCCGGTGTGCTTTCCTATGCACTGGTGTAGTACAGTGTAGTCACGGACCTGCCAATGTACAGGGAAACTAAGCGCGAACGTCGAGACATTGAAGTCTGATTGCTGCGCTTTAGGCTTTTTAACCACTCCCCTTAGCCCGACGCTCGTCGCTACAGCGACGGCTGCTGCTGCTGCAGCTGCTGCTGCTGCTATTGAGCTATTGCTACTGCTACTGCTCCTGCTCCTGCTGCTCCTACTGCTACTGCTACTGCTACTGCTCCTGCTACTGCTGCTGCTGCTGCTACTGCTACTGCTACTCCGACTGCTACTACTGCTACTGCTACTGTTACTACTGCTGCTAATACTGCCACTGCTGCTACAGCTGATGCCACTGCCACTGCTACTGCTGATGCTACTGTTACTGCTGCTTTGTCTTCTTCTGCTACCAGCCCTACCCCTGGCTCTGCCGCTAGCCTTGCCGCTATCTTACTACTTACGGCAACAGCAGCTACTGCTGCTGCTACTACTACTACTACAGTACTGCTACCATTGCTTTTGCCGCATTGCCACCACCAGCAACACCGCCAGCAGTAGCATGAGTTGCAGCAGACGTCGGTAGTAGCGGTGACAAGCAGCAAGGCTCGCAGGACGTGACTAGCAGCACGAAGAAGAACCTGCAGAAGAAGGAACTGTACATGTCAGGCGCCTCTGCTGCTGTTGCTCCTTTAACGCTTCATAGATCCCACCGAAGACATGAATGATGACCTCGGCTGACCATGCGACTTTGGACGGTTTGGGTGGTTTTCGGGTTTCCGTGGGCCCGCCGATTGCAACCTCCTGAACCCAATAGAAGCTTTTTTATGGTGCCACACCTCCCGAAGTTCCAACCCGTCGTGTGCCTGCACAGCAAGTCCCGAACTGTGACGTTGCTGCTACTGCCTCTGCTTCTGGTAGGACTGTTGGCAATGGTACGGGGCCAGTGCTGCTCCTCCTCCTCCTCCTCCTCCGTCTGCCCTACTGCTACGTACTACTACTGCTGCTGCTACGTACTACCATTACTACTACTACTACTACTACTACTACTACTACTACTACTACTACTACTACTATACTACTACTACTACTACTGCTACTACTGCTACCACTACCACTGCTAATACTACTACTACTACTACGAAGACGACTACGACTACTACGACGACGACCACTGCCAAGCCCAACGATACCTACCACCACTAGTTCGACCAGTACCACTCGTGTGACGACGACGACGACGACTGCTGCGACTGCCGATGCTGCTGCTACTACGACAACGACGATGACTACCACGAAAGATGATGATCGTAATCGATACTTGGGCTCCTGCTACTACTGCTGAAGAAGGGACAACTTACACAGTTCATAACATAGCACATACCGGCCACGGCCCTACGAATGCTCTTCGGAATCTATCACAAGCATTAAACAAATTAGTATTGCGCATGACATCTCTGATATATATATATATATATATATATATTCATATGCTTATATATATGTATATATATATGTATGTATGTGTTATCATCATATATTGTATATTATATTATCTATTAAATGATATATATATATATATGTATATATATATATATATATTATAACATTCTGTATATGATAAATTATCTATCTATATAACTCTGTATATGTGTATATATATATATATATATGTATTTATCCACTGTATATTATATATATATATACACATATATATTACATGTTGGATGCCCAGGCACCCCTTTGAGCCAACCCTGCCCTGGCGGCAGAGCAACAGGCGCTTGAGACCACGGTCGAACTGCCTCTCTACCTCTGCGAGGGGTTTAGGGTTTAGGGTTTGGGGTTTAGGGTTTAGGGTCTGGGGAATTTAGGGGTTTACGGGTTTGAGGTTTAGGGAAATTAGGGGTTTAGGGTTTAGGGTTTGGGGTTTAGGGTTTGGAGTTTAGCGTTTATGGTTTAGGGTTTGGGGTTCAGGGTTTGGGGAATTTAGGGGTTTAGGGGTTTAAGGTTTAGGGAAATTAGGGGTTTAGGGTTTAGGGTTTGGGGTTTAGCTTTTGGAGTTTAGTGTTTATGGTTTAGGGTTTGGGGTTTAGGGTTTAGGGTTTGGGGAATTTAGGGGTTTAGGGGTTTAAGGTTTAGGAAAATTAGGGGTTTAGGGTTTGGGGTTTAGGGTTTAGGGTGGGGAGTTCAGCGTTTATAGTTTAGGGTTTAGGGTTCCGGATTTAGGGTTTAGGGGGGGGGGGGGCATCTGGAGGTTCAGAACCAAGATCTATGTTGAACGCATACAGTAGCTGTACATATGACATATGTCTATCCCTACCGGCATCTTAGACTTTAGTCTTGAGAATGTATGCTATGTCGTATTATTGCACTCTAACCTTTCAATGTGATACTATCTGCTGTAGGTTTGCTTGCATAGGGAGGGTCCTCATTTTGATTGAAGAAGAGTGACGGACGTACTTTTTGGGGATGATACCAGTATAGAGAACCTCCTGAGTTGGGCAACCACGCATATCTGCGAGGGGAGAAGGATTATATAGTAAGCTTATCTGATCACTCTGAGAGTAACATCTTGTCCGTTGTTCGCGAGTTTTGTCTGCTGACACTCAAGGCTTTAGAGCATTTCGGTTGAAGCTCAAAACCCAAGGAGCTGCCGAACTTGCCGCTCCGCTTGCAATATGGAGCTGAAGCCGTTCTTGTTCAGGCTTCATGTGATCAACTGTGCTACAATAGCTTCGAAGCCGGACTTTGTCCCGGCCGTAACGTATCTGCTGTCATGGAAGTGGAAGTTGCAATCTTCAAATCTGCCCCGCAGAATATCCTCTGTTACAACTGCGACTGTCATACAGCGCCAAGCAAGAACTGAGCCGACACCTTTCAACCGGAGCCCGCCGCGATGTAAGAGCTCCTTACAACTTTAGGCGCTAAATCCAACAAATAATGCGAGCCAAAAAAGCTTAGACGCTGTCCTACTGACCCTGCAGGATGGACCTCATCAGATCGGTATCTTTCGCCCTGCCATTGCGACAAGAAGTCCAGCTCATCAACCTGAAAGGGGTTTCAGGTGCAGGGCTCTTGCATTTGGGTGCCTAGCCGTGGACGACAGGGAGACTGGAAGAACATCTGATGATGACAGTGATGCAGCCGAAGACCGTAATGCTGATGCTAGTGCTGGTGCGAGTGATGTTGATGGAAAGATGATAGACACGATGGTTGCAATAGCTTCACCCAATGAGTACGATCAAGGCTTCCAGATGTAATATGCGAAACATGTAATTAATCTACATTAGTGCATGCGTGTCTTCACTCAGACGTGTTGCCAATATCGAGGTGTCACTGAAGTCCGGAGAGGAGATGAGCGCACAATGTTATCACCGCAACAACCATATTTATGACGATGACATTATCCTGAACCCTATAAACCCTACAGTAAGCAAGAACAGAGTTGGTAACAACAGAAGAGCCAGCTTTCGAGTAGTCATGGCTGCTTGCGCCTCCAGGGTTTCCAGATGGCGACACCCCTCTCAGGCTCAGGGTCCAGGGCTTAATATACAGCCGAAATAAGTACCAATACTATTCTGAGGGTTCCTTATTGCATTTATAGTATAATGGGCCCCTGATTAAGCCCCCTATATTACGGCCCATAAGGCTTACAGGGCTTACTTCTCACACTCTGAACCTACACGAAAGCCTACAGAGCCCTGAATGTCCTAGAACCCTCCCCACAGATTCGTACAGAATGCTCCCACAGAAGCCTACTGTGAATCATCTGGCAAGTCTGGAAACATGGAGGTTAACAACACCCTGTAGATCCCTCTAAGCCTGGAGCCAAAGAAAAACAGGTCTATATTAGGGTTATTCTAGAAAGGAAGCCCTTGTAAGTAACAATTATGCGACCTCGTGCAGTAATCTTCACAATAGCGCTTCTACAATCTCTTTTAGTGACCCTTACAACAACCTGTGCAGTACACTATATAATGACTCCAAGGAGCAGTCAAGAAACCATGCAGCCCCAGTCAAGGGAGACAAAGTTACGCTAATTAAAAGCATCATAGTCATAACGACCATATGCATGACCTCCCGAAACCCTGAACCCTAAGAGATCCAAGGAACGGTCAAGTAGCCATCCTGGTTCTCGTCCAGCGCGCTCCAGAGAGCGGCGCAGTCCCCGGCGAAGTCGAAGTCCTCCCCGTCCGGGAGGAGTAGGGCTTTTAGGGTGCTAAGATGTCAGGGGTAGGAGGTTTTGGGCTTTAGTGTATTAGGGCTTTTGGGCTGCAGGGCTTTAAGGGGCTTTGGGTCTCGGGCTAGGGAGATTCGGGAGTTCGGGATGTGCGAGGGTTTGGGGTTGGGCTGTAGGGTCTCATCGAGTCTGATGAGCACAGCCCCTGAGGAAGGCGGGCATCGTCTTCAAGCATGTAAGCATGTGAAAGCTGACAGCACTCGCTCAAAGCGAAGCGCAAATGTGTACAGTAGAGTGCACAGCCACATATAAGGGCTTGAGATGCACGCGCCGGGCTCCGCACTCCATGCTCTTCTTACGGCTTACGGGCTTCGAAAGATTTGGGCAGGCCACATCATATCCGCATGTGCCATTTCTATAGACAGGGTTCTGGCTTTAAGGCTTGGGCTGTATAGACCAAGGGCTGGGTTGAATAGGAAGGGCAGAAACAATTGTGACAGTGCCCTCTGTCACGATATAGCTGTCTAAACTTTACCCGTAGATGTAGGCACAGACACATAGCCACATACACATATGCGTACCTGACAAAGGGTCGGCAAACACGCGAGAGGGCTCCTGCAGGAATTGCCGGAGCTCCTTCTTCGTACCTTTGACGGCAAGGGATGGAGAGCAGACTGAGGGCCCTTTGCAACCAGCCCTTTACCATCAGCGAAACCTCTTCTGGGTTTCTGTGAGAAGTCGTGAGCCGGGAATAGGCCTGGGAGCCTTTGGCCTGGGCCTGGTCATAGTGATGCAAAACTGACGGGATGGTCACATCATGTTGGAAAGCAACTATCAGTGAAAATCGTCAACATCAACATGCCTCATGAGAGGCACGACTATGCCTATGCTGGTATCACGATCGTCATCACCACCATTGCATCCATCAGTGTTGCAACCATCATCAACATCATAATTGTCGTCGTCATCAGAACTCTATTGTCAATGTTGTCGTCGTCAGCATGACCATGAGATTCTCCTCGCTACCGACACCATAGTTACACTCATTGCTTTCTTCGCATCATCATCCATCTTGACCCAGCTTCACATGTATTCTATTTCTCGAGACTCATAATCACAGTCATCCAAGTAGATCTTGACATGGCGCGATGATGACGGTGCGGGTCATGAAGCGAGGTGAATTTCACCATCATCACTACAATCCCCGCCAGCGGCACCACCCACCACCACCACCGCCACCACCACCACCACCACCACCACCACCGCTCCCGCCGCCACCACCAGCACCACTACCAACAACAACAACAACAGCCACGACAATCATCACCGTCGTCATCATCAACATCATCAACATTCAACATCATCAACAGCATCATCATCACCACCATCACGGCCATGATGCTGATGATACTCAGAGGACAGCATCACCTTCATCAATATGAGCAATGTGATGCGACTTGACTTGTAGCTGTGCTTGTAGCTGTGCATGTATGCGAGGCTGCATAACGGGTACATACATGTAGGTCGGTCTCACCAAGCCGGCGTGTGTGTGTGTGTAGACCAGTAAGACTGTATGTATGCATGTAAGTAGGAAGGTAGGTGGATATGTCTGTATATGTATGTACGTGCGTATATAATGCATGTATGTATGCTTGTATGAAGGTATGTATGTATGTACGCCTAGTTAGACGTCCCTGAGCCGTCAGCCGGAGCCGACAAAAAGCCCATGCAGCCCCAAAGCCCTCATGACCCCAATGCCCTGCACGTCAATATCCGCGGAAGTACCCTAACGTCACCGCAGAGGGACGCGGAAAGGCCTAAACTAAAACTCCAATCCCTGAGCCCTAAACCCTAAACCCCTAAGCCCTAAACCCCAAACCCCGAAGACGACTGCCGTCTAGTCGCAGGTGCCAGAGCCACTTCTGTCAAGGCCGAACCTGCTGCCGGGACCGTCAAAGGGGTAGTTCTCCAAATTAGGGTCTCCTTTCGGGTCCTTTTTAATAAGGGTGCCGCACTATTTTGGGGACTGAGAACGGCACCATAATTTAGAGAACTACCCATATGGTTGCTGGACAAACTCAATAGTTAGAATAGGGTTCCATGACAGGGCTCTTTACAAGATTCTCTGATGGATTTATCGGGCTTTATACGGGTTTTCAACGGCCTTCATAAATAGAACTCAGTTTCGGGGTCTATTGCCGCATGGATATATTAGAGACTTTATGGCGTACAATTTCTAATTCTTCCGACCCCCATTTATCAAGGGTCCTGCAAAGGCGCTATGAGCCAATCCTGCAAGGCTGTCTTCAAGGGAAAACAAGACGGGACTTCAGGTTTTGGTAGACAGGTAAGGGTTTATGAGGGCTCGCAGAGGTTTACGTCGACGGGTGAGTTCAGAATATTCAAGATTGCACACCGTCGCCTAAAGCCTGAATGTAGGTCCTACGATCCCCGCGCATACAACAATCAGAAGAAAAGACATGTCCTTCGAGCACCATAGGCTATTTCTTCCAACTGATTTTAGGCTTTGGTGGGCCGCAAGCCTGAGACTAATCGTATCGTCATGCTTCAGCAGAATTCAAGTCTGGCAGTGTTGGGTCAATCAGGTCAGACCCTAAACCAAAGAACCCTAAACCCTAAAACCATATCCAACCGCTCTGTTCATACTGTTGATTTCTGCAAGTGCTGGTCTTCTTGGTTGTCCAGCACCCTTCGGAAACGAAAGGTTAAACTTTGGGATTATACAAGGAGTATACTACCTGAAAAAGCTACTTTACTGCAAAGTCGTTTTATTCATGCTAGGGTACACATTCATATTTTCGCTCGTACTCTGATGACTATCGCCGAATTGCCAATCAAATTCTATTCCCTACTGCTCTAGATGCTCCTCCCAACACCAAAATCTAAACTCTGAACCCTAGACTTCGAATCTTAAACTCCAACACCCACACCCCTCAAACCCAAACTCTTACACCGTACATCTTAAACTCTACCATGCCCTGATAGAATCCTTACAGAACCCATATCGACCGTAGACCGCGACGAAAACTAACTAATTTAGGTCAAAGTAGCTGGAAGGCTTCCCGGAGGCCGCCATACTCCCGAAGGCAGATCCTCACTGCGTAGCAGTGTTTAGCAGTGTAGGGTTTATCGGTGGATCTAGGACGTGGGATCTACGGGATCTGTTCTTCTTGTTTCTCATGTTTTCTGGGACAGGATCTAGTATCTTTGGGACTGTGGCTCAGAGTCATACCTCGACCCTCAATTCGTGTAGTGCACCCTTCTGGGGTACCTGTTTTGCTATGGACTGCAATTGAGGGTCGAGGCAGTTGCTCTTTGGACTATGGCTACTACTTCCCTGGTATTGCAGTTCGTACGAGCTTGACTTCATTGGAGAGGCATGGATCTGCACATAAATCTCTATGTGTCTGTGTGTACATGAACAAACTGGTATGGATGTATACACGCACATATGAACATACATATACGTAGATGTACAGCCGGGTATGAATAGGTTAACCTTATTCGCCATGTCGCTACTGACGTTGCAGACTTGCTCGTATGGCAGGTGCTACAAGTATCTGGAGCTGCGCGATCAGATTGCTCACAGAAGGATTGGGAGTTGTTGACATCAGTGATTTGGGTATCGTGGCGATGGTGATGATGATATCCTATACCATGCTATTCAGGACCAGTGCAGGTCTCAGGGCTTTCGAAGTCGGCTTGGAGTTACCTGGGGTAAGGACGTGACGGGCTGGAGGTTGAGTTTGCTGATCACGGCAAGTGTCGTCCGGAATTGCATGAGGCTCTTGTATGCCGTCGCATCCCAGCTCTCCAATGTGATGAAGCCACTGCTGTTGACATCCAGCTGCTTCCACAGCCTCAGGACAATAAAGTTGCTGCATCTGCCCGGTGCTAGCCCGGTGTCTGCACTACTTTCGGAAGCTGCTTTTTTGAATCGGAGACCCCAGAAGCCAGCACAATAGCTGCTGAGGGGCGTGGTGACGTGGGTGAAGCCCATGGCATGCGCAGCGCGGCAGAAGGGAATGAAGGAGACCCGACCCAGACCAGCAGTATCCAGGAGCAGACGCCAACCTACTAGTAGCAAGCTGCAGCCCTAAAGCGCGTGCAAGCAGCTCGTAAAGGCAGCGACTTCACACCCAAGAAAGGTCTGCTTGTTGCGGTCTGGCAGCATCTGGTTAAATTGCTGTACTTTCGGCGGCAGCAGACCTGTCAACATCTCACGGCAACAGCCCTCACTAATCAACACCCAAGGAATGAATCCGGAGCATCATATGTCTGCAGCTCCAAACCTGTTCTTTGTGTTTTTGAGCGTCTGGTACCCAAAAGCCACAGCCCGTGCAGGAGTTCCACCTTAAAGTCCTCTGTGTAGGCGGCCGCGTCCTGCACGGACGTCAGCACGTCTTTTCGCCTGCATGCACTACGAGGACCAACCACACAACAAGCCTCCTACAGTATGGCTGCTTGTTTCTACATCTAGATTTCTCACTTGTCTTGGAACTTGATGTGAGGCTTGTCTGGCCATTGCGTGCTGCCAGCACTGTTGCTCTAGGACTCGAGGTCACTCAACATGAGGGCGCCGCCACCAAGAGCAGAGAGTATGGTGCTTCGCAAGGTGCCGACTGCAATTCCGGCATGCGAGGTTCAGAAAACAGGGACCCCAATAGAGACCCTAGCAGCTAGCATTTGGATCCTTCTGATCAGGACCTCAACACAAGGTGGCTCAGACGGAGACACATGCAATGGAAGAGCCTGTCGAGACATTCTGGCATGAATCTGAGGAAAGTCACATCAACACATCACGAACATCATGACTTGTCATACCGAGTGCGGGAATAAAAACCACCATCACCACAACCTCCACCACAACTTAACCAAACCCAGCACACACACACACAGACAGACAAACAATCAACACCACCACCACCACCACCGCCACCACCACGACCACCAGCAACACCACCACAAGGACCAGCACCGCCATAAGCCCCAGCACCAGCACCACTACCAAAGCCAGAGCAAAAGCAACGACTGCAGCAACAGCAACAGCCAGCACCACCGCCACCAACAGCAACAACAACAGCAAGAACAGCAACAGCAGCAGCAGTAGCAGCAGTAGTAGCAGTAGCAGCAGTAGCAGCAGCAGCAGCGGCGGCGGCAACAGCACCGCAACCAAACACACACAACAACAGCGACAACAACAGCAACAACAGCGACAACAACACCAACACCAGCAGCAGCAACAGCAGCAGTAGCAGCACAAGCAGCAGCAGCAGCAGCAACAACAGCAACAGCAAAGGCACCAGCACCAGCAACAGCAACAACAACCTCAACACCAACAACAAACGACAAACAATCAACACCACAAACCAAACAACAATCAAAACACACGCACATACAAAACACAAATAACCACCACCACCAACAACAACAACATCAACAACAGCAACAACAACAACAACAATAACAACAGCAACAGTACCAGTAGCAGCAGCAACAACAACAATAACAAGAACAATAACAATACCAGCAGCAGTAACAACAACAACAACACCAACAACAACAACAACAACAACACCAACAACAACAACAACAACAACAACAACAGCAACAACAACAACAACAACAACAACAACAACAACAACAACAACAACAACAACAACAACAACAACAACAACAACAACAACAACAACAACAACAACAACAACAACAACAACAACAACA